>JARQTI010000920.1:0-12111 GCA_030142655.1 Trachelus tabidus
AACCCCGCGGATGTGCACGGGAGAATCTTTGACAGGCCTGGAGGCCGCCATGTTGCCCGGCGCGCGATAGCCAGCCCACGCGCCGGCGCAGCCAGCACCGTGCCATCCGCCCACGAAGCCCTGGAAGGCCCGCCAGCGGAATCCGCCAACGCCCTGCCATGCCAGAGCGCGTAGCCCTCTCAGCCCAACGAAACCCACCAATCAGCGAGGCCCTGGAGGCCCACGAGGACCGGCAAGCGGCAACACTGATCACTTCGAGCTAGCGTATTGTTCGCGACAGTGTGAATTTTGCAAATTGAGTGAGAGTGAAAGAGTGCCATTTTTTTTGGATTATATCGAGCCGTGCGAGTTTTGAGTAAGTACTATTTTGAGTGATTGAGTTTTCTCCCCTTGCCCCTCCTTTCCTACCACCCTTGCATTTTTAGTCACGGAAATTTTGTAGGTCCCTTCAGGACAGTAGCGAGTCGGCCCACGTGGCCCAACATTATAGAATATTCTTTAGGAATTTGCGGCGGGCCTTCTGCCCTCACACTCGAGGCCCGTGGTGTATTGCGTGCGCCCTTCATCTTAGTATTTTTCGACCCTCCAGCCCCCTCCTTTTTCCCAGCACCCACCCCCTTGCGAGTCCCTAAACCGAGGTATTCATAAGTAGCCATTTTCGCGTTCGGGAACCTTCCTTCCTGAGATCCCCTCCTACCTTTCCACCGCTAGCCAAAACATCCCGTCCGACGTAAACATTCGAGGACCTCCCGAGGTCCCTCGACGGTGCTGCACCGTTACCGTAGCTGGTGCCCAAACCTTGTTCACTCCTAACCCTATCAGCTGTCAGTCCTCCCTGCCCTCCTGCCCCCCCCCCCTTCCCATAGCGTGTCCCCGGATCCTATTGCGTGCTTTTATTTTATGTCGTTTCATTTATATTGGCGGATTACTTGTGTATTTTCTTTATTTCACTAATTACATCCTTTTCTATTTTACCCCGTGTCCCCTCTTTCTTTGCGAACCCTTGTCCCCGTATTCGCGATAGCTAATTCGAGCAGCCTCTGGGCGGACAAAATCTGCCCAGCACGTCACAATACGCACTTCTTTACGCATTACATCCATACAAATTTTCAGGGTTCGATTGAACGGAAGACCTTCCTGCCCCGTCTGCTTGTCGAGAACGATTTGTGAGGGGCAGCAACTTTTTCCCTACCACCGAGGAATCATTCGTGTTCACGCTGACTGCAATATCAGCTGGAAAGATGAACATGACCAGCGCAGCTACGCGGAATCTGAAACATCGATAGAGGGTCACGAAATCCTACTTCCGGACTCGCCGCTACGATTTAGCGCCATTCTTTTGGTATCGCCTAAAATCGGAGCGTTGTGCATCTCCTCATTCATCTCTGCGTTCGGCCTCCTTTACTCTAGTTTTCATGCTCACTTCTTTCAATGGCAGGATACTGGAAGCTAGCGGTCTAGTAGTATATAGAAGTCTGTGGTTTTGGCACGTCGACGCGCCACCTGAACGAGAATCTTGAAATAGTTCCACGTTTTTGATTGGTCGGATGAATTCGTGTGTTCATCAAGATCCACGATTTGAAACCGGGTGAATATTTAAATAGGGAGCCTTGTATCACCCTTTCTTACTGCATATTACATAAACCGTAGTAATGAGGTAGTCAATTGTGCCGATGTTAATACCCATAATATACATATGAAGCTGTGGAAATAATAGAGTAAGCAAATAAAACTTTTAAAAACCCTCGAACGTGGGTAACTACAGAAATATAAGTTTCCTAATTAATGTGTCTTAATAACTCGGTGGCACACGTGCTTGATGCTGGGTTAACGTCCGAGAGTCTCGATTTCGAAACTCACGTCGCATCCCTTTTTTTTTTTAATTATCAACTATGCCTATTGATTCACCTAATTAAATTAAGATTCATTAAATATATAATTATATTAGACGGCAAAATCTTGTATTATATTACATCGTATACATGCAATAAATTGGTACATGAATCCGCGAATGTTTCTTCTTCCCGAAAGCCTGCCTGTGACAAACACCTATAGTACACTGTTTCATTTTTAAATAGCATAAATAATATTCGGACGGATAAAGAAGGCATTACGAAAAATTACCAAAAACAAAAAATCTCGGGCATATAATCATGAGCATATCAAAATTAACCAATTATTTTCTATGGTGAGATGAAACAAATAATGTATCTGGTTAGGGATTTTTTTTTTCATTTAATTCTTATCATTCATGGCTACTGTAACGTTACAAAACGCTCCCCCTCTCGGTGTTCCCGCACTGAGAGCGCACTTGTCACAATCAGAAAATAAGGACGTGCGGCTAGTGTCAACACTAGCCAATAGAGGACAAACGTCTCGCGAAAATGAATCCGCGGGAAATAATAATAATAAAATCCGCTAGATGATTAGCGCTTCTCGCTAATCAATCTAGCAGGTCAATTAAATAAATAATAGCTCTCTCATCAATTTAGATATAAGAAAAGGAGTTATTCGAAAAATCCGAGTAAATTAAATCCGCAAGGATCGCGAGTCAGAAATCTGTCAGTAAGCTCGGTCTATGCTCTCTGGGACAGAGCATATCAGTATCGTCAAATATCATAGTTCAGAATCTTGTCGACGGCTACGGCACATTAACTGTCGCTACTCCGCCTACGCCGAGCAATAGAGAAAATTTGTCAAAGTTCTCAGGAGACCACCGAGATCTACCTCAGAAACTTCAGTTAGCACCATTTTGTTAGATCTATTATCCGCGCCCTTATTAGTTGAGTCGCACACAGTGCCATAGCCAATAGATAGGCAAAACCACCACTAGCTAGCACTAATGGCGCCTTACGCCGTTGATCTAACGCAGTTACTTTCCCTTTTGTTTTGAGGCTACTCGCCCGACTTGAGACTACAGGACGCACTGACTATCAGTGGCATACCTATCAATTATTTCTTTTCGCCAATTCCAGCTAATCTTTATGATGATTCTATGAGAGTTTGCCACTTCTCTTAACTATTTTACATTGATTGTATTGCGTATGTTAATCTATTCTGCGTGTACGTTGTACTTTTGTACCCTCCACTACTTATGCCGGCCGTCCATACAGGCCGCCAAAGAAGGACCTTCGCCACTCGTGCCGCCCAGTCACCGAACGTTCCCTAACGCTCCCGTTATCAGTGGCCCCCGGAGAGCATACCAGGGCCCACTCTTCACTTGATCCTGCCCCTCGCACCGAGGACTCACAATCGGCCGCACTAAGGACTCTTGCACCCAGCTCGGCCTGTTCCGTCGATCTTCGGCTCTAGCCGCCTAACGCCTCGTCTCTGGCGACCGTCAAGCGTTAAATTTACCTATATCGTATTATTATATTTTGCTATCGCTCTACCATGCGAATTAGGAATTAAGGATTTAGGGAGGGGAGCCCCTAAGGCTCTTCCTCTAGCGACGAATTCCATCTCGTTCCCTTACGTTTGGAGCGTCTTAGCTTATGATTATCGTCCAAGTAATTACCGGTGAATAAAGAACCAGCCGATTCAGCCATTATCGAGATTTTATTGAGATCAACTAAAACGAAGGAAGGAAGTCCCTGAGCTTACCTTGTCCGACGTCGCTGTCCATTAAGGCTAGATAGAAGGAAAGAAATCCAAGGACTTACTGCCGTGTTCTCGTGCCACCTATATTGGGGTGACCTCCTTTCGATACCGATATTTTGAGATCTTTGGTGAATTTACATGAAATAATAACCGTCTAGGCTCTTTGTCTCAACGGCGATCTTCTCGCTTACCGGAACTGAATGTCATTCCAGTCCCTCTAAGTAAAAGGACGATAGTGCCGGATACCGTTTATCTTATTTAGCTTTTCTTTATCGTAGAGTATCTTTTATATCTGATGTATGGTAATTATTAGTAATTTTCTGTGATCTAGTGCTTTGGAATTGCCGTATATATCCTAAATTACCGATTCTCTTGTCAACCGCGTGGAAGCCCCGGCGTTTCCGGCTTGGCCATTTCCCCGTTGAGTCAGTCTTCTGGTTTTAATTGAATATCTTAGTTTTTCTATTTGTGAACATTTAGTTTTTCTATCGTGTCGGCGTTGTATGTCACTTTATTATATGGAATTTTGACTCTGAATATTTTCTCAGACCTATATCTTGTATTTATTAGTCGCGTTCGTTATTAGGAATGACATACTCTGTTCCGTCTAATTATTATTGTAGTTTTTGGAAATTCTCATTGCTACCGTCTTATAGTAATAATTCCCGGCGCCTTACGCCGTTGATCTAACGCAGTCACCTTCCCTTTTGGTTTGAGGCTACTCGCCCGACTTGAGACTACAGGACGCACTGACTATCAGTGGGATACCTATCAATTATTTCTTTTCGCTAATTCCAGCTAATCTTTATAATGATTCTATGAGAGTTTGCCACTTCTCTTAACTATTGTACATTGATTGTATTGCGTACCTTTGTATACCTTACTTTCTAACTCTTTCCAATCGTTGAAACTTTTCGCGAGTAATTTTTTTTTATTATTTTCGTACCGATACGAATTTAAATATTTCTTCTCGCATTTATTCCGTATTCTCCTGTTTATTGAAATATTGTCTCACGGATCTTTTGCGTCGGCGCAGATTCGTCCCGCTGCCATGCCGTATCGCTCATAGTGCCGTAGTCCCTTGCTAGTTCCGCGTTTAGTTTTAAGATTCTTTTAGTTTATGTAGAATCCTTCTAGAAACTATCGCTTTGTTAAATTAGTCTAAGAATTTTGTTGTCTTGTTTCGCTTTCGCAACTTAGTAAATCTTGCTCCCTTTAGATGAGCTTGTGTTAGTTTGCTTGCCGTCTTGCTTCTGAATTTATTTTTGCGTTTCTGCTTTCCTCACGCTATAGTTTGCTGTATGGCTTGCATGCCGCTTTTCGCTTTCTTTAGTATAGCTTCGGTGCGTTGAACTTACCTATTTTTCTCGACTAACTTTCTTTTACCTATTCTCTTTATCTCGTGCGTATTCATTTTCCTGCTTAGCCTCTTGAACGCCACGACGCTCTGCCAGGTGAGCTAGCCTCTGAACCGGGTATACTTTTTGCAGCTTTCGTCGACCGCTGGATTCTCTCTCTCTCTCTTTCTCTCGTTTCTATTTTTATCTTTCTTAGCGCTTCTCTTTCTTATCTTGGCGGTGTCGCCGTTTTAATGTTTCGTTCTTTACCTATTTGTCGGAGTCGCCGTTTGAGAACGTGTCTCTTTACGTTCTTGGCGGAGTCGCCGTTTATTATCTTTTCTCTCCCTTATCTTGGAGGAGTCCCCGTTTATCGACCTTTCTCTTTTCTTCTTGGCGGAGTCGCCGTTTATCGATCTTTCTCTTTTCTGTCTTGGTGGAGTAGCCGTTCATCGATCTTTATCTTTTCTTCTTCGCGGAGTCGTCGTTCCTATCGTTCCAACTCTCTTCCCTTGGCGGTGTCGCCTTACTTCTTTCCTTTCCCCTTTCGTTGTTCCGAGCTTTCCCGCGTCCTCCTACGGATTTCTAAAATCTCAAGTGCCCTGCACTCACTGTGTTCTCCCCGGAGACCACCTGGCGCCCACCCCACATTTTAGTTTGTCGCCTATCGGGCTTGGAAATATCGAATTTAACAGAGATAGATTGATCTTTATTAGCTTTCTCAGCTATTTGTTGAAATACACATAATACCTTAAGTGTCTATGCCTACAATATAATTTCTTAACCTACGTTTGAAGTGTTCTACTTTTTTACATACTCTTATGTCGGCTGGTAAGTCATTGTACATTTTAATTCCTTCATAAAACAAGCTTTTTCGTGCACTCTTTGTTTTCCGGGCTTGTATTACAACGTTCTCTGCTTGCCGCGTTTGCCTTCCACTTTTATCTCCAACTATTTCCAGCTTGGCTTTTAAATGACTCGGTAACAGATCTCTTAATACTTTGAAAATAAATACGCACACGTTATATCGTAGTCGTCGCCTCACGGACATAAACTGTAATGCATTCAACATGTCCTCCACTCTCGTATACCTATTACACTGCAAAATAACTCGCATTGCACGATTTTGGGCTATCTGTAATTTATTTAGCTCAGTTTCCATACATATACCATACATACCATATATACCATACATCTGGCGTATATTGATAGATATTGCCCTACTCTGTTTAAAAAATTTGTTTTCTTTCCAATCTTTTTCAGCATGTACTCACAGTGTTCGGTAAACCTCAGCGTGTCATCAATAATTATTCCTAGATATTTTATCGTTTTTACTCTTTCTATCTCACTTCCATCAATGCATTTTAGTGTTGTATTCCCCTTAAATTCATTTCTTATACTCCTAATTACCATATATTTTGTTTTGCTAGCATTCATTTTTAAT
Source organism: Trachelus tabidus (assembly GCA_030142655.1). NCBI lineage: Eukaryota > Metazoa > Arthropoda > Insecta > Hymenoptera > Cephidae > Trachelus > Trachelus tabidus. The sequence continues at coordinate 6,382 of JARQTI010000920.1, forward strand.
CTGTTTCTATTCATCCACCCTTCTACTATAGCAAAAATGTCACACAAATTCCGCTCCACCTCCGCACTACTCTCTCCGGTTACGTATATTAGCGTATCATCCGCAAACATTTTAATGTTACACTTTTCCGGGCACATATTAACTATATCATTTATATATATATTAAATAGCATCGGTCCTAATACAGATCCCTGTGGTACCCCATATTTTGTAGGAATTAAGTCAGACCATTGGTTATTAAAGCGTACTCGTTGTGTCCTATTTTCTAAGTAAGATCGAAACCATTGTAGAGCTATTCTTCTAATTCCATATTGGTATAATTTCCCTAATAACATTTCTCTATCCACCGTTTCGAACGCTCGCTTGAGATCTATAAATATTACTCCTATCATTTTTTTTTCACTTATTTCCAGTTTCCAATCATCAATGATGGCTTGAATTGCCGTTTCACATGAAACATTTTCTAAAGCCCGACTGGTGTTCTGTTATAATACTGTTAGTTTCCAAATAATTCTCGAATTGTTTCTTTACTACTAGTTCAAGTACTTTTTCATATATTGGTAATGTGTTTATGGGCCTATAATCACTTGCCTTTTTCGCTTTTGTCACCTTTGGTATTGGGATAACCGTAGACGTTTTCCAGCCGGCAGGACACAGCCCTTCTCTTAAGAATATATTTACTACTTCAAGGAGTTCTTTTTTTATCGCCGAAAATGCTATCTTTAAGATGTCACTCGATATTCCCTCTTCCGTACCTTTCTTATTTTTTAGTCTCATGACTATTTCCTCTAATTCCTGCATACTAACCATCTCGAACCGTTTCATGCTTTCCATATTTTCCCCTATCAGCATCCTTCTTTTCGAGCTCCCATCAGTATCCCTGTTTATAGATTCTACTATATCACTAATACTTTGTACATAATATACATTAAATTTGCTAGCTTGGTTCCCCACCATTTCTTCATTCCCTATTTCGAAGTCAATATTTTCTACAGTATTTATACTCCCTGTTTTTCCTTTAACCCTCGGAGAACCATTTTTTCCCATCCCATACTTTTGGAATTTTAAATTTCTGTCTAGGTGCTGTTAAATCCAACACACACACAATGTTGTCAACAATTTGTTTTGCCCTTTGACTACCATTTGTATATTGGTCCTGCTTCATCCTATCTGTCAGTAAACTAGTGAATTCATCTTTGTTAAATCTACTAAAGTTTCTAGTTATAATTTCTTTATATCCCTTTTTCTCTTTATTTATACGTAACTCTACCTTAAGCCATGCATGATCCGTAATTTTGGGCTCTTGCACCACCTGTACTCGTATCATCCTATTCGAAAAGAGTAGGTCTATTATAGTTTGGCTATCTTTCGTTATTCTAGTTGGACTATTTACGTACTGCTTCATCCCCATATTCGACATTATCGCTTGTAATTTCTTTTTATAGAAAGAGTTCACCTTGAAGTCTATATTGAAGTCCCCCATTATCACACATTCATTTTTTGTTGCTAACTCTTCCTATACCTTTGTATAGTTTCTCTTTTATTTTGATTGCAACACACCAACAGTTCGATGGTATTTTCCTTGTCAGCACTATCTCATATTTAATATCTACTCTCACATATATAGCCGCCCCACCTGTACTTCTGTTTTCCGCATCGCACCTAACTACAGTGTATCCCGGCACATTTACCTCACTATCTTCAATGTCCTCAGTCACCCTAGTCTCTGACAATGCAATAATTGCAGGGCTTATGTTCTTTATTACTCGATGCTCCATCTCATCTTTGTGTGCTAGGAGACTCTGCGCATTTGTATATAATATAAGATCTTTTTCCTCTGGCTCTTTCTGTCGTTGCCATTTCACCCAACCAGCTCTCCTCTTCTCCTCCTCGATTACTCTTTTATATGTCGGACACTCCTGATCCAACGCGGTATGCTCCACATTTATCTTCAGTCCATAAATTCGATTTTTAAACGGGCAATTTACACAATTGCTTTTCCTTGCTGTGCATTCGCTTGCCTTGTGGTTCCCTGCACATTTGTAACAGGTTTCGTCTCTTGTACAGTTCTTTGCTATGTGATAATAGCCCCAGCATTTGTAACATCGCTTCACGTTTACATGGTTGTATACCTGGCACTTTTTCCACCCTACGTTGATTTTATCCTTGTTTAGCAGTTCTTGGCGGGTTCCTTAGTCCACTTCCATTATCACTGAACCTTCTTCCCTTCCTCGCTTGTTCTTTCCATTTTCTCTTTCTTTGATTATTCTTTTAACTATTTTTATCTCTCTACCCTCGATCTCTTCCATTCCGTTTTGCGTTTTTATGGTATCGAACAGAGAGAGAATCATCCGGCTTTTGTGTACGGTTCGCTGTTCTACGAATATCGCGTCCAACTTACCGAATTTCTGCTACTGAGATTTTTGTTGTGTGGATTATCGTCGCAATAGTTAAGATTCGTTCTGGTACGTTCTTGATTCGCTGCTCTCTGTCTCTCGCACTATTTGCCTGCCTCTTACTCCGACCCTCTCTACATCAACCTAGCAGCCTGAGCGGCCGTGCATTTCCGTAACCGTCCGCTCCCGTTCGTGCATCCAGTTGCGTTTGCTGATTTTACGCGACCCCAAAGATCAGCATCTACGGTGGCGTTTCTCGATTTTACGCGTTCCCAAAAATCAACAGGATCCGTTAAATTATCGTCTCTTCTGATAGGTCCCGTCAGAGCTCTCGTTTTGACGGAGTTGGGCCTGTTCCACCCCAACTCCCAGTTTATACCGACTCGTCAATTCTCTGTGAAAAAAGAATTGACTGGCGCCCGCCTGGCTTGCGGATGCATGAACGACGGGTGGACGGCCGAAGGTAACGTAGGTTGGTTCTCGAAGATAGTTCGTTCTCGGATGTTTTGCTATCGGTGTCGAGTTTAAGAAAAGAATTACGTTACAAGAGATATTAAAAATACAATTATTTTTCCGTAGACTTGAATAAAAAAAATAGAATAAATTGAATCAGGCAACCAAAAATGTATGAAAATAAAGATTTCTAAGCAGATACACTATTTTTCTCATTTCACTATACATATAAAATAATAGTGTAGTTTTTTTACGCTTTTCTTTTTTTTACCCGACATCAATAGGTGCAATTTTTGAGAAATTTTTTACTGCTTTTCTATTCGGCTGAATAGTATTTATGTTACGTCCGATACGCCTGATCCCGAGATGGGGTACGTGGAGGGCGAACTTAATTATTTATTTTGGGATTCTTGCCACCTTAAATCGCTTATGCGCACCCGGCTGCTTTCTGTTGCTTGTTTTCGGAGGTACAGAGCGATTATCGAGGTCTATGGTTGTGTTGTACTGGGAGTCTCCTGACCCCATTGAGAAACGCCAGGCCAAGTAGTTCACGCGTGTAGCAATGCGCTAAGTCAGAACTAAAGGCGGCTTGGCAACCGAGATTTGGAAATCACAAAATCGCACAATAATCACTTTTCGGAAGTCCAGCTTATGGCTGCACTTCCGAAAATTGAGAGTCGATAGTTAGAATCCGAACGGATAAGGTGGTCTCGTGGAGTAGACTCGGTACAGGAAATAGGAAGACCGAACGGTGCCTATATATTTTTCCAGTCGACGTACGTCGAACTTACTGTACAATCCACTTGATTATTTTAATAAACCTTCTCAGTTTTGTTATATCCACGCGAGTTCTAACTCCTTAACCGGCAACGATCCCTAAAATATCTTAGCCCTAACCTTTCTAACGAACTCTTTCGTCTCCGAGACGTTACGGCACAACAGTTGTTATATAAATTGTGACGTAGCATTTTGGGCACGTCACAAATGAGAGAGGAAATAGGCGAGAAACAGGCTACACCGTGAGGTCCGCAAGGCAACGTAACTTTGGCGTCGAAGCGTGGACTGACTTTAACATTTAGAATCTGTATTGATTCCCCTCGGGGCGTGTATTCTGTATTTTACCAGGGAGATCGGTCCCGTAAGGGAACCGACAGAAAAATTAAAAGGAGCGAGGCCCGTGATACACCAGCGACGGCCCTGACTACGGCAGAGGGGCCCGGCCAATACGGACCACAGCACTGGCGTGACGTAGCCGGCAGGAGGAGGGCCAGTGCGACCGTAGAGCACCACGGAGCGAAGCCACCTACGCAGGAGGACGCCGTGAGATAATGAAAGATTCCAGCAGCATCAGGGGGTTGCAGTGGTGGCCTGGAGCCGCACAACGAGGGATAGGGTGCGGATGAGATTCCCGCCCCGATAAAAGACACTGCAATCACCCCGAAGAGGAGAAGATGCACGGATCTATTTTTCTAGGATCTAGGAAACAATTGAAGATCACGGGCGAATTGGGACGCGTAGGGGATAGCGAAAATTTGATTGGGCCCGAGAATAATATTCCTCCGCGCCACTAGGGCACGTTAGCGGGCGAACGTTCGGGTAGCGTCACTTGCGGTGTAGCCGAGTGTAGAGAGAGAGTGCGGACCTACAGTGAGCAAAGATAAAAGAGATTAAAAAAGTGTGAGGAAAACGACCATGGAGCCCGATACCAGCGACGAGGTGATCAGAAAGTTTCTGGGTGAGTGACGCTACCGAGCCCAATAATTTATAAATTGACCGAGATTAACTGGATTATATATTTACATGCTGGATCTTCGATCCAGACCGCACGCGTCGCCTTCCGCTTACACGATCCTTGGAATCCGATGTTTGCCAATTCGGTGGCGATCTGGAGGATCCGTTATCTCGTATCAAAGTTTAGTTGTTAAGCTGATGTCTCTATAGTAGGAAAGCATGTTAAGAAAAACTGCATGTAATCCTTTCCTGTTCAGTCCACGCTTCGCGTAATCGTTTCGGTCGTGTGTCGCGTAGCGTACGTGCCGCGCAGTGGTACGTTTTTCTTCTCTAAGCGTCAATTGTCAAAGAGGCCGGGAAAGCGGATAGGGGAGTGCGTGTTTTCTGACCGATATTTTCGGTAGATAAATAGGTCCCCGGAACCGATTCCGGTCGTAGGATTATTCGCGACGAGAAAGGCTGCGTGCGGTAAGCGATTCGAGAAAGATCTAGATTGCCGGCAGGGAATCTCAGTGTATTGTGTGCCCGGTGTATTGACAGGAGGTCAAGCACCCGTATTGTTACCGCGGTAGAAATTTGTAAATATTGTGAAGCCGACGAGCCCGGCATAGGCCACTCATCAACTGATGTAAATAATACCGTCTATACTCGTTGCGAGCGCATCGGCTAACACTTGTACTGTTGCCGGAAGCGTCCGATTTTCCAGGAAAGAATTCCGAATTTAGGTCAAGACCTTTTAATCGGTCTAATCCGGTTCTATTCTATTACTTTTATATTGCGTGAGAGATTGTAGTTCCCTATTGTTATCATTCAAGTAATTATTTATTTTCGAACCGCCGTTCCCTCTATATTCTTATTTTCGTTCGATTAATTGTCTGGGAACCATTGTTCTTTACCGTGTTCCGTTCTTTCATAAGCATTTTTATATAACGCTTTTATATTCTTTATTAATTTTCTTGTTTTCAATAAATCGGGCCCGTCTGTGGGTCCCGTGCCTTTAAACGAAATCTCAGCTATTCTTGATTTTAGAAATCCCTTTTCCGTTTGTGTTGTCAAGTCGTGATTTTATATTCCAGCTTTTTAATATTGTCTCCCAAACCCAGGACCCCACCATCGAAGAGCTGGCCGTGGTATCCTAAGGAGACAGCGG
>JARQTI010000921.1:0-33051 GCA_030142655.1 Trachelus tabidus
AGTACACCTACATCCCGTCAATTTTTAGCCAATCAGCGTGGATTTGTCGCGTGACAAATGTCGCAGTCGCATGCATGGAATATTACCTTTACGATTGATCAATGCTCACTGTTTTTTGGATTGTCATTTGTCCGACGTGTGGCCGAGCATTGTCGTGCAGTAAAATTGCACCTTCACAATTGATCAATGTTGGCTGTTTTTCATGTAATTTCTTGTGTATTTCTTCTAAATCTCCGCAGTAAACTTCAGCAGTCATCGTTTGGCGTTTATTCAGAAAATGATAGTGAATGATACGCGTTGCGAACCATCATACACTGACCATAATCTTTTGTGGTGTCAGACTTGGCCTCGGGATGGGTTTCGGAATTTCATCGCTCTCCAGCTATTGCTCAAATCGTCGGCGGTTATTGTATAAAATCCACTTCCCGTCGCATGGCACAATTCAATGCAAAAATGGGTAGCGTCTTACAATTAGTAGCACAGATGAAATTTCAAAGCGACGAGTTTTTTTATCTTCCGTCAAATCGTGGCACCCGCTTATCGAGCTTCTTTACTTTGCCGATGTTCTTCAAATGCTTTAAAACTGATGCACCACTCACACCGAATGTAGATGCAATTTCTTGAACAGGTTGAGACGGATCTGATTTAATGCAAGCCTTCAATACGTTTTTATTTCACGATGGGCGTTCGACGTATACATGAAAATCGGCAAGAATTAAGTTAACAACCTAATATTATGGTCGTTTGCTCGTTGTTTCTTATGTTACATTTTTTTTTCTGTGTACTGGCCTTAAACCTTTGCTGGAAAGCAGTCAACTGTTTTGCACAAACACGCTGTGTTTTCTGGCGTGATGTCCGTCGTATTAACACGCACGTTATTAATAGAGTTATATTTGAAATTGTACTTTTCTAAAAAATAATTTCAGTATCAAATCAAATTTGACATAGGCATCTTATACGTCAAAAAATTGCATGTCATAAACACATTCATTTGTCAGATATTCCACATCATTTTATGTCAATTACCACTGAAGTTGATGCAATATACGTATTATACTACATTTGCATAAAAATGATATTAAAAATCGTGTTGCACAAATAGCACTTCAAATGCCTTTTTGAGTCACGTGACAAAATGGCCGTCAAAATCTCATATTCAGTTTTGCCATCTGGCGGATTAGTGAGTTAAGTTTAAACAATGCCTTGTGACGCCGACCACTTGTCGCCAACTTGCGAAGATCGAATACGGGCATTCCTCATTGGGTATTTGGCTATAAAATAAACTACATATAAGGATATAAGGTTGTGACGTCACGACCAATTACAAAGTGTTTTCGCTCCCGCACTTTATAGAAATATGATAGCAAATTTTAATATCGATTTTCTTAATATTTAATTAATAAATAAATTACCTAATCAGTATTCTGGCATTCTACGATCATATTCTAGCAAACTACTTAGACAGTTTTTGAATTCCCGTCGCAGTCCAGTTCCCATTATAAATAACATTGCGACATAAAACACAAACTATTATTCCACCCTTCAGCTGACAATAGACTAACAATGATGGATCCCCATTTGAGGAGAGAATATTATATATTTTAAACAAATATTTAGAATATAAATTTCAAATTAGTAAATAAAGTTATTTACTATAATTAATATAAGAAAACATGTTTAATTTTCAAATTATGTGGAACTTCTGTAACATGCAATTATATGCATTTTCTATGAACATTTTTTGTTTCACTACTTCTCTTATAGTTTATAATTAATTTGAAGTTTGAAGTTTGCAAATATACATATTTAGCTTAATATACATTGGTACGAGTATGCAACAGTGCATTTCTATTTATCCGTATATCTCTAAGAAACTGATTAAGCCAAGTCCTATTTTTATAATAAAAAAAGTTCTTTTGCAAATGTTATAATTACAATTCAATTAGGGGCATTTCAAACTTTCAATAACACTGTTAGAAAATTAAAATTTATCATTTGAGACCAGAGATAAAAGCCATTGAAATTGCTAGTGTGAATTTACATCAGTATGCAAAACTAGGGGACCGAGAATAGTTGTGTGAACACAGGGTTAATATTTGCAAAAATATTAACACAATATAAAAAAAAATATTAACGCATCTTACCTATTATATCAGTTATTTATACACTTAAATAAGTTGGACATGAAACTTTATACAATTATGAATCATAAATCAAATATTTATTGATTATTATTACTGATAATATATGTCAATTTTACTACCAAGGTCTTTTTGGGCTTTGCATTGCAACAGTTAATATTCTTTTTGTTTTTTCATGGGGTTTTATAGCCATTTGCTTATGTCTTGGATGCGTTTTACACATAACATACAATCTTTCTTGCCTGATCACAAAGTAACAATCTTTGCACCGACGTTCAAGTCTGCCTTTCATTTTCATACCACAGAGTTGATTATAAAAGGAAGTTGAAACAGGTAATAATGTTTTTTTCATAGCACCAACTAAATTTGATAGAGACATTGAAGATTGATTGGTAATCAAAAAGTGCATATTGCGCTTGGTATTTTCTACAATCCATTGTGAGCATCCAATTCTTGATAAGTGTCCGATACCACGATGAGCAGTTCTGAACAATGTACAGTTCATAATTCCTGCAAAAAATTATATTTATAACGTTAAAAATAAAAATAAAAATAGTAATTATCATGAAATAGATTTTTTGATCTTATTCATACATCGACAATAATAGTTGCTTCTACAATATTTTAGAGGACTTAAAGTAATACGAGTAGTACAGTTCCATCAAGGGAGAGTAAAAATGAAAAAAAAAGTTTTAAACAAATGTGAAGTATGAAACTGACATTCAGAAACCTGTATTTGAGAACAAGCAAAGTGCCTCTAATATATAAAGAAATAAAAGATTGAAAATTATTAACAGTGAAGCAACAGAAGGGTAATTGCTTAGAGGTCATATCTTGTACCATTTTTCTGAACAAAAATCTACATTACTTGTCCGATTTCAATGTACTATAGCTTATTTTATTTATAAAAAATTCTTTAGAGATCCACCGAAAGATTTTTTTTCTAAAAATGTATGGCTTAAGAATGTAGATATTTGTTCATACTATGATGCTATAAACAATTTCTTTGGCAACAATTCTGAGAAATCTAATCCAGTGAATTTCTAGAGAATCGTTTAACGAATAAAATAAGCATTGAAATACATTGAAATAGTATTGCACATTGAAATCGGACAAGAGATGTCGATTTTTCTTCAGAAAAATGATACAAGATATGACCTCTAAGCAGTTACGCTTCCATTGCTTCACTGTTAATAATTTCACAACTCTTATTTTTTTATAGTAGAGGCACTTATTTTTTCTGAAATATAACTATCTGAATGTCAACTTCATGTTTTACATTTGTTTAAAACTTTTTTTCATTTTCATTCTCACGTGATGGGACTGTACCGATTGTACTAACTTAACTGCAGAATACGATTCTTCCTTAACTTTAGCTGTGGATTGTTTAGGTTTTTTATGTGAATCTCTTCGAGAAGGATTCGTATTTTGTAGTTTTACCATAAAATACATTAAACTAACCTCAATCATTCACCGTTGTATGAACGAGGAGCGCAGAGGAGCGGTTCTATTCTCTTTCCACTTCTTTCATATAGGAGCCTTCTCAATCAGTTGTATAAGTCCTACGAATAAAATGTCAAAAACCGTCATTGGACAAATTCTATCTCCATTAAATTAGCCGACCAAGTTTAACTATATGTACTACTAATTTTTTTGACGAATCAATCGTGAGTCGTTTGTAAATGATTACGAACTCAATTAAATGGTTTATGGATTAATAGTTTTTCTGTAAAATTGAAAAGAAATTTGACCACTTTAGAGGTGTGTCCCATAGCTCACTGCACATTTTGCGAACAATATTGCATCCTTCTGAGATACATTAGAGGAAAAAAGAGATACAACAAAGTTCACAGTAAATACTTGCCAAAAGTTGTGAAAGCCAATTGTTGTGCTTCTCTTCCATAGAACTTATACTCTAGAAGTGGAATGGTGCTGTTGAAAGTACACTCAACATTGAAAGTGGCCCCAACATGTTCAAACAGAGATATACCTATGTCTTTCTCACTTCGTAACATCCAGTTCATCCAGTTTGGTCCAGTTCCCTCCCGCTGTGCAGGTGCGCAATTTTACTGACCTAACAAGACCTAACCAATCTATTTAACGCGAAACGCGAGTTACATGAAGACTGACGAATTCGATTTGAGGTAGCCGTTGTTATGATTTATACAAATATGATTAAAAAAAAGAACACAAGCCAATGAAGTTTCATCATGACCCGTAATTGTGTTTTATGTGGAAAAACATCAGCTCCAGTATCATATCATACGTAAGTAAGTATATTGAAATATTTTTCATGAAATTAATGAATGATAGGTTGTACTGTTATGGCTGTGTTGTAGATTTCCAAAACATGTCAAAATTCGCGAAGAATGGAACAAATTTTGCCTATTTATCGAAGAACACATCGAAGAGACTCTACACAGTAGTAGCACACATTATTTGTGCTCTTCTCACTTTGTAGCAGAAGATTATCTTCATCCAGTTGGAGGCTTAAGAAACAAATTAAGAAAGGATGCTATACCAAGCGTATATTGCTCAACAACTGAGAAGAGGTGTGTTATTAATCATTAAATATAAAGTCAAATGTGTCACTTTTTGACTAGATTTTAATTTCAAAACATTTTTAGAGATCACACACAAATCAAAGAGGGCGCTGTCAATGATCATTATACCTCAAAACAATTTAAAATAAATCATCATACTATAGCATTGGATCATTTGACAGAGATATCTACAAGTATAAGTAGTGTAGCGACGCCAGATACACCAATTAATGAAATTGACAATGGTAAATTATTTAATGACTGCAATTTCATTATTTTATTAGTCAAACTCAGACTCAATTTTCATTATGTACAGTTATAGCAGAAAATAGTGATGAAATTCCTTATATAACACCACCATTGCATACATATTCTTTACAAGATGATGTATCTTCAAACGATTCTGCAATTTTCAATTTTGAATCCAACTTGATTGCGGATAAGAGTAGGTTATCATTCATTGTTATAATCTATCATTAGTGACGTCATATTAATATAATGCGTTAATAAACGATTATTAAAACTTATCAGGTACATCTGCAGGGCCTGCTTGCAAAAATCCCTTTTTCAAAGAACCATGCTACATTGGTGATATTAAGCCATATCATTTAGCAACGCCTCAGCGAGTAAAAAATGCTATCGCAGTAGCAAAGATGACAATTACAAATCAGAGATTTAAAATTTGGAACTTAAAGCGGACAACAAGACGTTTAATAAAACATATTACAATGTTAAAAGGTTTAGTGAAACGTTTGAAGGGTAAAAATGAAATAAGAGAAAGTGCTGCTGATGATTTGTTGGTAAAACTTGATTTGTAAATACATTTTTACTACATTAGACATTCGCGTAAGTTGGAACTTCAGGGGTGAATCTAATTAGTATAGATATATACTTCTTTTATTACTAAGTATATATAATATAAAATATTTTACCAGAACTTATTTGCATACTCTGTTGTGGTAGAAAAATAAATATTTTTGTGTTTGCATTAATTTGCAGGTTCAAATACCAGAACCTATGCATGAGATATTGAAACGCGAACAAGGTACGAGACAAATAAATTCTCTAGAGCTTAGGGCATTTCAATTGACTTTGAACTTTGATTCAACAAAAGCATATAATTATGTCCGAAAATCCTTCAATAACTTCCTACCTAAAACTTCGACGATTCGAAAATGGTACTCGGTAATTGATGATTGTCCAGGCTTTACTGCAGAAGGGTTTAGTCAATCAAGTGTAAAGTGACCAGTAGCAAGCAACCTAATTTGTGCAACATAGTTGTAGATGAAATATCTATAAGACAGAGAGTTTCATTTGATGGTAAAAGATATTACGGTTTTGTCCATTTAGGTGTAAACGGTAATACTTTCATGTCTGACTATTCAAATATTGTTTGTGTTCAATGAAAGAAGAAAATATCCACTTTATGACGAAACACCTGATTCTTAATATACTATACCCACTTACGACGTTACCACATTTTACCATGATTATATATTAACTCTATAGTCCCTGAACGATTATTTAAAGGACGTTGTAGATTATATCAGCGATTTTGTAATTAGAAAATTGATGAAAAATAAGAATATGTGTAATGTTTGCTCATTCGCTTTGGTAAGTAATAAGATTGATTTGGCTTTAAGGTAGTAACGCACATGTGAGAAATACCGTTCAGATTTGACTGAAATTTGACATATAGGTAGATTTTAGTGTAAAAATGACTCAGTTAAATTTTTGTATATGTAGGGTACGTGAGAAAAAAGTTATTAACATTTTCTTTTTCGAGCGTTTAACATTGAGTCTTATGGGTAGATACGGTTTTTACAAACTTATGAAAAAACTACCGTTCAGATTTTAATGAAACTTTGCATGATATTACTTTATAATCTAATAAATATTTGAAAAATTTTAAAACAATGATTTGATGCGTATGAGTTCAGTAATTAGTTAATGTATATGAAAAATCTACACGATTGAGACGATGTGGCAACGTCGCAAAGAAAGGTTAGGTTAGCGCGTCCTTTGAATTCTCTGCACGTAGGTCTACATAGGGTATACAAACTAATTTGTGATGATTAAATAAATAATAAATACAATGTTTAATAATAACTTTTTATTATAAATAATGCGATTTTTTAATATTTGCACATATTTTTTATTACTTAATATAACTTTCAGTTACTTTAAATTGTTTTCTAAATATTCGATAATTTTGTTTATAACTTTTTTATCTTTCGAAACTTTTACTTTATCGTTTTCATCTTTTCCAAACAAATTCGTTAGACCTTCAAGTTTGGATTTCTTGTAAGCAGTATATATCATATCAAGTGTGATATTTGCAACTACTATTTTTTAAGAATAACATTATCATTTGTTAATAAAACTGCAGCCCTCGGTTCCATACCCTTGGCACTACCAACAAAATTTTGACGACAATCGTGATCATTCTTTGGGTGACCTTTATCACACTTTGCACATTTTCGATTTAAAACGACGTATGCTATGACTTTTTTTAGTAAAATACCCTATAAGTGCAGCTGTCCCTGACAAACTATCATAGGTTCTACCAGTTCCTCGAGTAACCATCCCATATCGTACGACGCAGCCACTCTCACTATCTTATCATCAGAAATGTTTTTCTTCTGCATATCACTTTCACTCATACCAGGAAATATAAAATCAAGGTCTAGGTTGGAAGGTCTGTAAATAACATAAATATATAGAAATAATAGAGTAAGAAAAATAGAATAATCATTTGTTCGCAAAATTCATTATTAGGTTTGTACATACAGTCATGATATTCAATTATTGCTTACAATAATTGTTTCAATTCATTAGCATGCTCAATAGTGAGCCTTCTCTCTTCTAAAGCAGCAGCCATACAAGCATCTTCAGCAGTTTTTTCTACGCCTTTACATATGTCAAATGTCAAATGCGGGAATTCGCTCGCTTGACTTGGTGAGTTTATGCGTTACTACCTTAAGGTAGTTTGATGATGAACAGGTTTTGCAGAAATTATATATTTTTATTTTTAATATCGAAACATTGAACTGTCTTTAATAAATATAGCCCAGAAAGAAGGTGATTGGCCGTCCCATTTTCTAGATATTTAATTTCAAAAGTAGGTAGTTTTAACATTGGTCTTATAGGAAAAACGGTGCTTTCGTATGAATAACCCGAGTGTTCTTATAATCTGTTGCAAAATATGACCGTAACAAATATACCAATGAAAAGAGGACAGTATCACGAAGCTAACAGTTAAAGATGAACCCGATCTGCCGCATATTTTTTGAGAGATTACTAATTAAAATTCAAATTTCGGTACTGAATTGCTTAGCTTTACAAATTGACCGTGACGACGAGGTAACATCGTCGCACATCGTGAGGAGCGATAGTAAGTTGGGTTTCAGATAAGTATGTGTGTGCGCGTTACTTCAAATGATAAATCTCTACATATGAAACTTGTGAAAAACTATGATAACCTATTTTGGTATAACAAAAAAAAAACAGTGCTGATAGTATCAGATAGCTGATAGCTGATAGTATCTGATAAAAACAGACTGTAGGAAAATCAAATAAAGCAGAAAGTAAAAATCAGGTATAGTATATGGATATTTTAATTTTTTAATAATTGTTTTATTCTGTAATTTAACTGTTCACATTTACATTTATATTTCCACACTCAATGTTCCGAAATTTGTGTTCAGCGTGGTGGCGGCCGTCCAGTAGCAGTAAGGCGGTCGATGAGCGTCAAAAGGTTTATCTGTCGTCTACACGTGCAAAAGAATAAATTAACTAAAATGTATGTCATCTGACGATAGTTATAATGTACATTCATTCGCTTTTTATTCAATATTTTTTTTAATTTCAATGTTTATTTAAATAAACTTTTCTATATAATGTATTTATTATCGAGTACAAAAGAGTATTTCTAGAGCAGCTAAATATCCTGTATGATAAAAAGCTTGCCAGACAATTAAAAACTAAAACCAATACAATTTATCAGTTTTACGAAAAGATTACAGAAGCATAACTGAGATATGCCACGCAGAACATGAACTAGAATCTGTGCAATTATGATATAGAAAGAAAACTGCCTGTTTTTATGGGGATACTTGCAGCATGCGCCTACCAGTGCAGTCGAGTGCAACCCAGTGTGTGGCAAGTGCAGATGTCTTTTATACAGACACCATTAAAGAAGATAGTTCTGCTCCGATTTCTCTCTCTTCGTTCGACGCAGCATGGAAATTAACGATCTTATCGATAGTCTGCATGTCGATGTTACCCGGGGCTTTCCATTGACACTTACAGTCAAACATAGCTTTAGACCCTCAGCGTCAGATTGATTGAACACATCGCAAAGGTTGCTCATATTGATACCGGCGGCAGCAATTTTAGTGATCATGTTCTTTGAAATATGAGCTTTCACGCCCTGAAGAGTTTCAAGAAATTGCGCCTTCTTCTCTGCGATTGCTGGACGTTGGATTAACCTTTGCAGACCTAGAGCCCCTGCCGCAATCGCTGTATCGGTTACCTTGAAATGAGCTAGTAAACCATGAAAAATCTGACAGTCGGTTGAGGCATTGTGAGAACTGGCTATTATT
Organism: Trachelus tabidus; assembly: GCA_030142655.1. Classification (NCBI taxonomy): domain Eukaryota; kingdom Metazoa; phylum Arthropoda; class Insecta; order Hymenoptera; family Cephidae; genus Trachelus; species Trachelus tabidus. Next base: position 9,289 of record JARQTI010000921.1, read on the forward strand.
AGTTTCCATACGTTGCCCTTCAGATATAGCTTTGCCAGTTCTTCCTGTTTCTTTACTTTTCCTTGTCCAATGAGTGGAATTGTATCGCACACATCGCAAACACTTTTAGCAAAGTTTTCTAAGAGACCGAATCCGTTTAGCTATCGTATGATCCGTGGAGCGTCAAAGCGTACGATGTTATGTCCGAGTAGCAGCGCTTTTGGAAATGCACAGAGCACTTCGGTTGTTACTGACAACTTATTACCCGGAAAAGAACCGGAAGTGATGGTTGTACATGAAACAGCAGAACTTCTAGTGGATGCTTTGAACACTTTGGGCAAGCGTATTGCTTCCAACAAGGTGTTTGGAGCACCAGTCCCGAAGCCTATGGCTATTCGTTGGGAGGAAACCTTAAAAGAAGGTCTTCCCTTGGAGGAGAAAACTGAACTGCTTAAAAAATACCCTCCGCCGAACAACTATATGTTCATCGATCATCCAAAACTTAATCCGGAATTAAAGGCTGCAGCTACAGAAGTCATGATAAAAAGAGATGTTTGCATGGTTCTCAAGCAAGAAAAAATTACTGCGTGCGTGGCTGCTCAGGGCAAAGCCCTCACATTGGCCCTTCAAGGAAACGGCAACGCGGAAAATCTTATGATGATCGAATTTCTAAGTGACACAAGCAGGCTCTTGGCAGATTTGCAACGTGAGGAATCGTCTATTAGGAAAAGTCTGGTTTTGGCTCCAGTTAATGTTGCCCTCAAGTACGCCCTTCAGGCCCCGACAGTCGACGGATGGTTATGCGGTAATGATTTAGACATATGACTAAGATCTGCAAAATCATTGGAGCACTCTGTACAGGACTTGAAACCGCCTGCCAAGGCTGCGAATACAAAGTCAAAAAACTTCAAGGCCCCAACATGTCCTCAGCAACAGAAGAACCAGGCTTCAATTTTGAAGGGGCAGAAATACTCGTCCCAGAGAAATGCATCGAAGCCGTAATTTTCCCAGAAGTCGTATTCGTCTCAAGCAGACAAGCCGTATTATCGGAAAGATCACTATCAGCCGAACCGCCGCTACTAGAACCCGTAGGTAACTTGGCTGGTAGACTAACATTTTTAGAACATAAATGAAAGCACGCCATATCAGGATAGAGCACCTCTAGAGACCAATTGGTCTGAGGGTGATAGGCCCCAAGTTCCCTTTCTTATTGATCAGTTGTTGGAAACAAGGGCGGCAGTATATTGTGAACCGTCGAAAAATCAAATTATATCGAGCATTTTCCTAAGGTCAAATCCGGATGGTTCTTTCAGACTTATTGTAAATCTCAAGAAACTTAATAGTTTCATCGAACCTGAACGTTATAAAATGGAAGATACAGTACAGTACAGTACCTTTTGTTTTCACAAAATTATTAATGCCAGTTGTTACATTCTTAAGACAGCAGGGCTGCCGATCTGTGATTTATTTTGATGACTTTTTATTATTTGGGGATTCATTAAAGACATTTTGATAAAGACGTTTTGTTAAAAACTTGTGAGACATTAAAGGAGTTAGGATTTATAATTAATGAAAAGAAGAATCAAATGACCCCTGTTCGGAGAATTAAATATCTCTGTTGCATTTTTGACTCATCGCGTTGGGTAATTGAACCTTCAGATATTAAAAAAGAAACTGTACGCGAAAAAATTGCACAACCGTGTAAGCGAAAGAGATGCAAGATTCGCGATTTTGCTCAATTCCTCGGAACAATCATATCATGTTGTTTTGCTCGTTAATTATGGCTGGGGTTACAGTAAAGCTTTCGAACGACAAAAATTCTTGGTTCTTCTGAGCCTGAGAGATATTCCTGAGAGTTTAGGAGCAGGTTTCACGTGTTATAAATCGCACGTTTTATCCGTGGATAATCCTATCAGAGACTCGAATTTTGTTTTCGAAATTTTTTTGGACGCATCCCTCTCCGGTTGGGGAGCTGTTTGCGACGGGAAAAAGGCTCACGGACATTGGACTGAAACAGAACGATTTTTTCACATAAATTACTTGAAAATCCTAGCAGCTTTCTTTGGTTTAAAGTGCTTTGCAAAAAATTTCGTTCGTTGTCAGATACTATTGCGAATAGACAATGCTACTTCCATTTCGTATATAAATAGACAAGGAGGTATCCAGTATGAGCACTTGAATAATATAACCAGGAAGATCTGGAAATGGTACGAGGCAAGAAATGTATGGATATTCGCGTCCTACATCAGTTCTAAAATGAATTTTGAAGCTGATGAACCGGAAACGGAAATTGAACTAGCAAACTTCGCGCTTGAGGTAATTGTCAAAGTTTTTGGAGAACCTAACATAGACTTGTTTGCGTAGAGAAAACCTGAAATGTAAAAAGTACATTTCCTGGCGAAGGGATCCAGGCGCCGTTGAAATTGATGCATTCACAATATCATGGAACCCGTTCTTCTTTTACGCATTTCCTCTGTTTTCACTGAATTTGAGGATATTACAAAAAATCAAACGGGAGGGTGCAATGGGTATCGTTGTGGTACCAAATTGGCCAGCACAACCTTGGTACCCTGTTTTCCAATCGATGCTCGTGTCAGAGCCGATTGCATTCCGATCCGATATTAATCTCTCTGGCAGAAAATTTCCCTAGTTGCCGGGAAGTTATCCGGCGCACATTTCGACTCAAAAATACCCCAGAAGATGCAGCAGAGATCATGATATTATCTCTTGGTGAGTCCCCAAAGAAACAATACAACGGCGCTTTAAAACGTTAGTGGAATTTTTTGTTTCGACAACTCGATATCTCCCTTCGGAGCATCAATCCCAGATATTTTGAAGTGCCTCTCAAAGGAATATGCTGGCGGAGCCTCTCATGGGCCACTAAACACTCGTCGGCCAGCAATCGGTTTTATTGTTGGACCTGAGGTTGGTCAAGATCACCGTGTTAAACGGTTCTTTAGACGAATCTTTACTCTGAGACCGTCAAGACCAAAATATGATTCAACGTGGGATCCGAAGATTGTTTTGAATTACCTGAAGACGAGGCCAACAAACGAGATTTTATCTTTAAAGGAGTTGACCCTGAAGCTCATAACCTTGTTATCACTCATTACGGGCCATCAGATGCAAACATACGCTTTAATTAATATAAAAACCATTGAAAAGGACGTAATAAAAAACAACCTATATTAGTTATACCTTTCTATAACGAGTGTACGAATATATGTACAGCAACAGCTTTGCAACGGTATATCAAAAGAACTAAAGATAAACGGTCCGAAGATTCGCTTTTCATATCCTTTCAAGCACCATTTCGATCCGTTTCTTCTCACACTTTAAGTCGATGGGTCAAAACTATGCTGGGAAAAAGCGGCATAGACACGGAAAAGTTCACGGATCACAGTACGCGTCATGCATCCACGTCAGAGGCCAAGAGAAACGTTGTCGACATCGATACTATTTGGAAGATGGCAGGGTGGACTGCCGAATCCTCTACGTTTGCGAAATTTTAAAACTTAAGCTTTAGCAAAAATAAGAATGTTTTCGCAAAAGCCGTTTTGAATGCCTGATGTTATCTCTCATGTATTCTCAAAGTTCATGTTTTTCTCTTTTTGTGTAGGCAAGCACACAATAATAATGATTCATATTTTGTTCAACAAACTATAGAGTATTATATTGCCGTAAATAAGAGCTTTGAATATCTATCAGTTGATCTCGAGGAAGAGGCGCAAAATACAATATATAGATTAAACGAACTTACTTGTCAGTGAAGTTCAATCGTAATTGTATGTAGCGCCTCTTCCAAGATGATCAACCCCTCCCTTAAATTCCCTTTACTTTGATTATACAGAGACCCTATAAAATTACGGCAATGTTTTAAAATAATGACGTTAGATAAACAGAGTCTCTAGTTGCGGGACGCTCGAACAGCGCGTAGGCTACGCGTGCAAAGCTCACATTTTTAGTTTATAGCTTTGAAGCTTGTGGCGAAGACGGTGCGGAGTAGAGGTACTACCAGTTGTATTGTTATTTTTTGTTTATATTAAAAAATAATATAATAAATAAAAATAAAACTCTAATTATACAGCTGCACATGCCTGTAAAATTTGAGGTCTGAACATGGTGACATAAAATATCTCGACAGGCGAATTTTCCTCATATAAGGACTTCATACACTACCTATGATTCGGAGTAAGCAAATTGCATGTTTCAACTTATGGCTTGTTTTGGACTCTAATGGTGCTTAATCGATGGGAAATCGTTTGACAGCCATGAATGTGCCAATTACAATGTTTGATAAAACGCAGTTTGGTGAAAAAAAAATGCAAAAATCGTATTTAACGTATTGCGGATAATTCCGATGATGTCAAATGCTGAATGCTCCATAATCTTTATAGTACTGTGTTCTGATTGGATAGTCGGAATACAAGATATCCTTCTACCCATCTCTTTCTTACCAGGGACGGTATCTTATTATTCAACTCCCCACTCTTTTGAGAATATAAGATAGAGCATTTTTCATAAATTGGCAGCAAATATCAAACAAATTGTGCATTTAATTTACATCGTATTAAAAATGAATAATTGCAACATATATTTACAAAAAAAACTGGTAATACTTGAAAGACAACTAAGGGCCAGTTCGACAATCACGATTTATTTTTTAAACTCGGTTTATCTTCGAAATAGAAGTGTCTAATTTCCTAAGGGCGCAGTTAAACTGTATTTCAAAAATAAACCGTGGTTGTCGAACCAGCCGTTAACTGTAAATAATTTCAAGGGAGACTTTCGGCAGTCACACGTCTCTGAATTAGAGACCATCTACCAATAGAATTCTTAGAAAAAGATAAAGAGTAGAATACTTCCACTGTGTAATATATGTATATTGGAAGGCGTATGTACTGCAATAAGAATATGCTGTGCCGGTGTGTGTGCCAAGTATTTTCTATCCACCTTTGTTTGTTTTGGGGGATTGTTTGTCTCTATTGCAACTGCCATACATATAAGTAGAATTTGAGCTAAAACTTACAATTCTCAACAATAAAGAATTTTGCTGTCATTAAAACTGAACCTATATACAGTGAGGACAGAAAGTCTGCATACACTGCAAAGTAAAAATGAAAAAGTGAAAAAAAAAAGAAATTCATATAAAAGCAGTAAAAGAAATAAAATCCGAAATGAAGTTCGAACCTTAAACTATTTATTTATGAAAAATATTTACAAATATGATTAAAGATTATTTAGAAAAAAAAAGTATTTCTACGCCAAGTCTGGAAAATCGCCGCCAAAAAGTCATCGTGCACTAAGAAAATTTGTTTATTGTCTGATGAACAACGCGCGATCATCAATATTTTTGTTGGACCCCCTTTAGCTTTAATGATGGCTTGAAGTCTACGTGGCATAGAATGAACTAATTTTTTAGTGTAGGAAGATGGGATTTTCGACCATTCTTCGCAAAGAGCGATTTACAAGTCATTATTATTGGAAATTTTGTTATCGTGAATTTTTTTTGTAGATAATCCCATAAGTGTTCTATGGGGTTGACGTCCGGTGACTGTGGAGGGGTTTTAAGATATTTTGGGGTATTACAGAGTATCCACATTCTTGTATAAGATGCGCTGTGCTTCGGGTCGTTATCTTGCACGAACACCTAATCGTTATTTAGATTCATTTTTGTACCACTTGGCCGAAGATTTTTTTTCAAAATTTTGATGTACATCTTGTGATCCATAGTCCCATTAATGAAAACAAGATTTCCAACTCCAGAAGCACTCATACAACCCCATAGCATGACTGATCCCCCACCATGTTTCACCTCAGGAATTACATTTTGTCTCAAATTCGGTGTTCGGTTTTCTCCACACTTTACATCGTCCACCACTCTCAAAAATATTGTATTTTGACTCGTTGGAAAAAATTACACGTTCCCACAAGTCGATTGGCTTATCTTTGTACTCTTTTGCAAATCGCAACCGCTCCTTTTTGTTTTCTTTACTTATCCAACACTTACTCCGAGCGGATCTACCATGATACCCCGATGTATGCAATACATTTTTAACTGTACTGCATGATATACTGACTCCACTTACATTAGTTATGTTTTGCAGTATTTGAGTACTGGTTATTTTTGGATTTTTTTTAACTAAATTAGTTATTTTTCTACGCACACGATCAGTTACTTTCGTCGGACGTCCATTTCGGGGTTTATTCTCGTAGGATTTTCTCACACAAAATCGATTAATGACACTTTGCACCGTTGATCGTGGTCTGTTAACTAGTTTTGTAATTTCAGATAATGATTTACATTGATTATGCAATTTAATAATCAATTGTCTCTCAGTTTTATTCGTTTCTTTGCGTTTGTGTTCCATTTCTGTATAAGACGACGTCAGTACACCAAAGGTCTCAGCACAACTAAACAAAACTGTTTCTCCAAACAGTCAAATACTCGGCCCGATTGTTTACATAGTCCAATCACCTCTAGGTCACCTCTGGAGTTTTCTCGGGGTTCGAATATGCCGCGTGTACTACGACTTTTTTGCCGCGATTTTCCAGACTTGGCGTAGAAATACTTTTTTTTTTTCTAAATAATCTTTAATCATGTTTGTAAATATTTTCCATAAATAAATAGTTTAAGGTTCGAACTTCATTTCAGATTTTATTTCTTTTACTGCTTTTATATGAATTTATTTTTTTTTTCCACTTTCTCTTTTTTACTTTGCAGTGTATGTAGACTTTCTTTCCTCACTGTATGTAGTACTCTCGATAATAACTTGAGACGAACCCCCAATGTTCTCTCTCTCGCTCTATCTCTCTCGATCTAGGGCGGACATTATTTACAGATAGTTAAAGTAGGTATCACGCAATCCATACTATATGTCTATAGTCAGTACCTACGTTGTTCCATATTGAAGGCACTTTGTGTGTGTGTGTGTGTGTGTGTGTGTGTGTGTGTGTGTGTGTGTGCGCGCGCGCGCGTGTGTCAATAGAAAATTCGAGCGACGCTAACACCGAGATTAAGCCCAACCATTCCATTGGCAAACTTTTCAATCCCGAGAATTTTCCATACTACGATTCCTAATGATTTTCCTTATCTGATCATCCGATGCATGTTCTTGTGAAAATTCTATAAAACCAAGTAAATTAAAAAATTGCAATTTCTATTTATAAGTATGCATGCGGCGAACATCATTGTATCTTTATTAATTGCATGTCAAAAACGTAAACAAAATTGTCTTCGGATCACTCGCAATAAGTTTTGCAACACCCCTGAGAGAGCGTTTACTATTATCTATTATTTTTATCATTGCCTATTTTTCACATTCATACTTGAATTATAATGACTATGTACAAAATAATAATTTTCAATTACATCCTGAAAAAATTGTTTACATTCTGGGTGAAGTAGTTTACACTACTCACTCATTTATTTAAAATTAATACGAAAAATAATATTAATCGCGAGTGAAAAATGAAGTGTCTATAGGAAGGAAATTCGTCACTTCACACAATGTACCTTAAACCTAAAACGGTACACTTTCGCATCCGATCACTAAAGGTACACTGGGTATTGGGTGTGCGACGCCCAGTGTACCATTCCTATAGTATTTCGAAAACTTTTATAAATCATGTTTTAATATATATATATATATTTCTTTTCCAATTTTAAGCTATACAAGTAGTTTAGTGATAATTGGATTAATTATGAGATCAAATGTTATAAAATATAATTTGGAAACACTTACAACTAGATGTAGAAAGTCAATCACGGATTTACCGTAACACTTTGACAGAGAAAAACCATTCCCCCGCAGTGAAACGAGCATTGCTATATTTTTGTTATAAAAAATGACAGCATTAGCGAAGTGTTTTACGAAGTACATTAGATCCAACTTATTTTTCATTTATTCTTTTCGAATGATTCGAATAAATTTAGATCGAAAGGATAATGTAAATTAGATTAATTAACATATCACCCGAAACGCATCTGCGTGCTCACCACAGCGAGCATTGCATGTTTCACCTTGCATTCCCGGTCATAAAGGAAATACGACAAAATCTTCCAATTAGCTGGGATGCAGTTTTTGATTAAACAAAAATAGTATATCAAGCACCCAGGCAACCAAAAGAGTCAAGGGTATAATTGGGGGGGGGGGGGGTTACCATAGTAGGTTCATTGAAGATAACTAAACTCATTCCAGGATGACCTATTGCTGAAGAGTAAATTCAATTCATGATTCTTCCGAGACTTGCAATGACTTTTTGTAATAAAGAAAAGAAAAATGAGACAATAGGGCAAAAAGAAGAGAGAAAAACGAGATCGTTACGCGAATAATGAAGTGAGCCATTACATACCTAAAATATACATATGTATAATAAATACACATATACATATAAATATACATATGTATATAAACATTTCTTCTTTGCACGGAAAGTCTATAAAAAATGATTATTGATTCGGCTGGCGATACGATCACCAAGTCCTGTAGAGTGGGATCGTGACACTATATCGTTACTCCTGGGGTGTTTCTGATTTAGCACAGAAATTCGAGTTCCTTGCCAGGAGCACAGTTCCCACATAATGGTGGTTCTCATATTATTAACCCTTTCGTTACGGGTATCCATGCGACGACCTGTGTGTAGGGGTGCCGACTATAGTCGACATCTATGCGACGACCTGTGACGACTCCCGTCACTAAGAATTATAATTTGATATACATGCTCTTAAAAAAGTGTACATATAAGAGAATCCCAAGGTGGCGTTGAAAGACGTAAGTGCGAATATCGAAGACTAATGACGTGCAATGTGCACATTTTGCGGCGCGGTGCCCCATTCATTGGCGTCACTCTAGCGGAGCGGACCGCCGTAACGAGAGGGTTAATGGCGACTTTTATTATAATGATACTCTATTGATTCTGCGTACGACGTTCACCGATAATGTTTTCTAACTTCCTGGTGACGAATGAAGTTGTCATATTTTTCTTTGCTGGAGAATGCTCTACTGAAGTCATTTCGATATCTGTGTCATCCGACAATAATCTCTTACCGACAGATTTCTTAGCGTCGACGGATATCATCATCTGGTTGATAGCCTCCAGATCCTAGAAGACATAAATTAGACAATTAACTTTTGAATAAATAATAATTATTTTTTAACTTTTTTGTTATTACTTTGGCAGGACTGCGACCTAGTGAGTAACTGAGCTGTGGAGCTGGTGATGCTGTGATTGCTGTCGGATCCAGAGTCCTGGTGGTTACACTGTTTGTGACACGTCTAACTGGAGACCTAGCACTAGGTTTAGATTGCGGTAATGGACTGAGGGCCAAGTTCATAACACCACCCCGAGACCAGCCAAGTTTGTTCGCAACTTCTTTAACCTGTGGCACGTAGACAGTGTTGTAAAATTTAATAAGGTCACCACGAGTCTCGGGTCCGAAATTACGCGAGGTGCCAGCCATATTGGTAGGTGTTGGTGGTGCGATATTATTTCTCTGATCCGTCGAGGCTTCAACGTTTCTGGTTCTGTTCGATTCGCTGTTGCCATTTGTTTCATTCTTGTCGATAAGTACTGACCTGTAAATATGCGACTCAGCCTGAGGCTGTAACCGATAACAACGCATAATTTCCGTGAATGTATTTCTCTCCATCTTCGCGAGTTTACATATTACGTAAACAGCACACATAAGAATCTGATCCAAGTGCCGATCTTTCATAAGGTGAGTACGGTCCTTGACAGAGTACTCAAAAATTGTCCATATCTTTTTCTTCATCTCCTCATCGACAATATCTAAAGACTTGCATAGATCCTGCATACGTATACTAGACAGATTATAAAATTTTCTGAAGAAGAGCGCCAAAGAGCCCGTTCGTCGTGGTTTCGCTTGTTCTCTGTTCACTATACTTGACTGGATTGGCGCGCCACAACCTTGCAGAGTTGATGTCTTTGGAATGGCTATCTGGTGGTCTGGCAGTGTCAAAAGTATTCTTTGATTACCATCGATCGTTACGACCTTTGGAGACAAGACACTTTGGCCTCCTACTCGTAAGATACTCTGTCCACTGATTCTACTGTCAGGAAACAGTCGTTTCTTAGCGACACCTGAAGCAACCACAGGAGACTGGAATCTGATAGAAATTGGCGGTAAATTTGGAAATCTCATACATCTTTCTTGTGTCAATAGGAAATAAAACAAACCTTTCAGATGCAGATGATATTGGACTTTGCTGAATGTCGTGCTGAGTCCCACGGTCCAGCGCGAGTCTTCTTAAAACAGGTTGACCTGGTGTATTGGGGTCAAAAGTGTCCGCGTTGCCCGATAAAGTAACTTCTTCGTTGCTCGGCACGCCACCTTCTGCATTTCCTATAACAGTCCATAAAGGACTCTCGCTTCGCCAAGCAAGTGACTCTAAAATTGTCTCCTCGATGAGATTCAGGTGTTTCACTACGTCGCGCGACAGTCCTTCCTCGTCTCTGACAATGATTTCTATAACCTTATAGAAATGATAGGCGTCCAAGTTTAAGGCTGTCAAAATCCATGGAAACACCTTGTCACTGTTATAAGAGTAGATGACTATTTCCAAGCAACAGGCGAAAAGGCACCGATGGAATATTTCATTTGAAAGCAAATTCTGAACAAAAATACGAAAAAATAAATACAATATCCATGATATCCATTGTCGTTTAAACAAAGTTTTTATAATTTTCATGACTTACTATGATATCACAATTAGGCTTCCTGCGTTTTTCATCATTTAAGATCATTTCCAGGAGTTTATAGTACAGAGTTTGTCCCAGGTGAAGACGTTTCTTTCCAAAATTTATATTTGACGCTTCGTTCCCTTCAGTATTCAGAGTATATTGAGCGCAAAATTGTTCACCAATCTCCCTCACTCTTGCTTCCACCGTCCTAACATCCTGAGTGCAACTGTTAAACATTTCTATGAGACTCTCACTTGGAGCGGCTTGGCGACCAGCTAATAAAGCTTGTAGACGACTAACACTCTGCGTTGCGGTAGACACTGCTGTCACATTAGACATATCTTTCTTTCTAAGGTATTTGCGCCCGGTTAAAGGCGTCGGCGGCGTCAAATGCTGCATTTGCTATATAGTAACATAAAAATAAAAACCATATTAAACTTGTATACGATTTTAATTATCATACAAAAAAGGTGATTTTAATTTTTTTATTGGTTATTATTACACTCAGCACATCGTATTTATTCATGTCAATAATGATCAAAGTATTTCATATTTTGTTGAAAATTATATGAAATAACATCACAAATCTGGAATGGACTGACTATCGTGTTTATCATGCGCGATGTAGTACCGTCCCTTAAAGTCGCGCTAACTAAGATAACCGGCCAAGAACTCCAGGGTCTCGAGTATATAATTTAATAATTTTAGACTAAGTCCTATCGTAAAATAATTTCATGCGACATATCGAAACACCATTGCGACGAGGAAGACTCTGTACCTGCAGCGAGAACAACATCTTCCTCAGTCTCGCCCGAAGGAAACTGCCTACGGTCACGCCAGGGAGCGTGGAGGAACGCCACTGCCAGCAGACACCTCCACCCCCCTACGGGCACCCCAAATAAAGTAGGGAGCAGACCCGACGAGAACATTGCCATGGACAACTTATCGTCACGTCAGTTCCGGTACCGATGCTTAACTAACGGCATCTGTACCGAAGAGAGAGCTCAGGGAGTTACCCTAGGCAGAGAAGGAAGGACCCTCCGCTATTTCAACATCTCTATTAATTTCTGTATTTTCGAAATGTATTATTGAATTTAGACTTATGCGTCAGTGCCCTAGAGAACTGTTGACGAATCCGTGTTCCACGCGTATCGTGGGTTCACGTATTGTCTTGTCATTAAACTAACAATAAGTTATATACTTTCTGTTTTCGCGTTCTCTATAATTTTGTGTATCTTTTGTAGTAACTATCTTTTATATTACGAATATTGTTAACACGTCCGGTAGAGGACCTAGTATCGCGTGACTTTCGATCTTACGTTTATTTTGTTTCACGTGTCCCAAAGAGACCTTGTCGGGCGTGCTATTCATCTTGTTTCTTTAAATTGTTAAATTGTTAATTTAATTTGATTTGAAGTCCCAGAATAAAAGGGCCAATTTGTTAAGTTTTCTGTTACTGAATTTCATGGGTTCTCAATCTGAATTTCCTATCACTATCTCTTCCTCTATCTCTCTCTTATTTAACATCAGCATTGACCCAGCCCCTCTCCCTCTACCATACCTCTGCGATCCGTTCCTGCTAGTCGGACCTCTTCATATTTTCCGGGGAGTACCTTTAAGTATCGTGACGCAACGATGCGTCTAGCGCCCATCTGGCATTTCATTAAGTCTAGTTTGTTGCGCATTGCGTAATCCCGGAAAATTCGGACAGTATTGAGTCAATTGTAAGCGAAAGGTCGTGCTGTACCTTGGAGTACCTTTCTATCTTTTCTATCTTTAAGAAAATAATATTATTAATGCTTTTTCTTTCGTTACAAAAAGTATTTTTCTTTCATTACAGCGCATGGTCCTAACACAAATTATCGCGTGTAAAACAGAAGTGATTTACGATTGTAAATCATCCGCCTAACGAAATATTTAAACTCTTAATGAGCCTTAACAACTTCCAAAAGATGATCCAGACTAATATAAAAGATTTAGAAAATACTCACGCCACCGTACTGTTCCTTCTTGAACTGAAATTGTTCATGAAGGTCACCGAAGTTAACAGCATCCGTAGGCGATCCGATATTATCCTTGGCATCAGCACCTGAAACCGAAAGGACATTTATTAATAATTATTCGATAATAAGTTTTCAACAACCCCATTACTGCCTAGGGCATACCCAATTAAATATGACACACAGTATCTATGTATTGTTCACAAAAACAACCTACGTCGGCGAAATCTACGATTACGTTGCATTGAAAATGAGCCTATCTCTATTCTCTACACTGCCATGAAAACCCACCTTTCAAAGTCATATGTCTTGGAAGTTTAGCACGATAAGTAATCTCTCTGCCGACTATTTCCAAGCTTGACATTCCATTCATCCTGATTCGTCTCCACTCAGCTGCAAATCACAGCCACCACAAAGCGGAAAGAAACGGGTTAACAGCCAGAAGTGTAAATGATTAAGAGAATACATGAGTGCAGCTGAATGCAATAGATTATAATTGAATTAAATAATTGAATGTAATTAGATACATACACAAAGATGCATAATATGTAGGTGTATAAAAATGATAATCTAACAGGGTGCTACATGTGATGCATTTGAAATTCGAAGGTGATCTGCATGTAAATAAAATGTGTAATATGTAATAATATGCAGATATGGGGATTGGATGCTTATTGCCAGGTGCAAGTAGGGATACGTAAGCGGGTTCGATTTATAGAATAGGTGGGCTTTAGTGCTCAAGGTCTGATCAGCTGTTATTAAAAGCCATGCTGTATATTAACGAAGGTCAAGGCATGCTTCTTCTATTAAAGAGTGCATCTTTTCACACTTAGGAAACAATTGTACCGAAATATAAAGTTCAGAGTCCAAGAAAATACTTATTCAGTACGATTAATACGAATGAAACTGATTTTATTAATATTTAGTGCACCAATTATATTTGAAACTTGTCTATTTTTCACAGTATATTATTATTCTTACCCAAAAAAATTCGTTCATCAAAATCTCCCACGCTTAAAACGTGCTGCTCATAGGCTTTGTTTACAGCCTTGTTGTTTCCGTCAAAATAGAGGGCTTCTAAAATTCCGGAGGAGGTTGACTGATCGCCCCGTAAGATCCCCTCGTTGAATAACTTGTTTATGTGATTCTTTAACGTGTATTCTTTGATACCTTTTGCCTCAATAACTAAGGCATCATGACGTTCACAGAGAAGATTAACAATGCAGTTTGCTACTCTTGGTGGAATATAGTGATCACTGTTGAAGTTTGGTGGCAAACCTGGATACCAACGATATTTAGATATGATAAAATATATTAACAAGGTTTACTGTCGGTGATAAATTGATTCAGTCGGTCCCCAAGTTCAGTATGATTTTTTGACAATTCACAAGGCACACTATCCTAACCAAGTGACACATGATTTTCCATAAAATAATGTAAATATATAGTAAAATAGAAAACTAAAATGTATTTAGTATAAAGCCATGCATATGCATACTTTGTGACAAACATCTTATGCAATGACATATATGCTATGCTGGAGACTTAATTGTTTTTAATTTGCCAAAAAAACACATTGAACTCATGGACAGACTATAAAAATTGCTTACCAGGAAATACTGGATTAAGAAGATCTTTTCTGTTTGCTAGCAACGCATTACCATAGATAAAATCACAAGTGACGATAAGTAAATGATAAGAATTAACAAGATCATCAGAGATGTCAGGGAAAGCTCCTTTGATGCAGACAAAAAGGGTCCAACAAAATTCAAAGACTCTGGCTGGGGTACATGGTAGAGTCTTATGTCGTCTTGACCTTGGTGGACGTGACACATCATCTGCTGGGTCTTTAAAAATGTCAGTAAAAATAGGTTGATACTTCTTGAATATCACCATAGAGACAGCAAAGTTCCTCTCAAGCTTCTCTATTTTAGAGCGGAAATCCTGTGGCATATTGGCCATGTCTGCCCATGATTTACTTTTTGTGAAGAACTGCATCAGAGACAAATTGCACAAACGCAAAAGGCGTGTGAGAGATACGCAGTTGCCTTCCACATTTGCACCAGTTCTTCCAACAGTTGGTGTTGAAGATCTTCGGCAAGCAACATACAATGCACATCCTATCCAATGAAGTTGATCACCCTGAAAATACATAAAAAATCACCTATGTAACATTCAATAATTTTACCCAAATATGCTTATCATTTAACTTTCTAAACAGACAACATTCAATTTATTAAATTGAGAATAAAATTAATTTGATAGGTAATACAAAAATACATTGTCATAACTTGTTATTAACTAAGTACATTCATTATGATATACATAGCAATTGAAAAAGGCTGTGTTTTTCTGTTTATAGGACAACAAAATGTCGCGCTAAATATTCAAACTTCCGAGATCGACTGTCGTTAATTTCAAGAAAAAATTTTAATTGTTCTTTTATATTGAATGAGCTAAAACTTAAACGTTTTATTCCTGAATATTTTCTCAAAGCAAGTAAAGAAAAGATGATAAAACTTGTTTTTAATCAGGCAAAGTATTATCGAAAAATTGAATCCTGAGTCCTTTAATAAAGGGTTACATGAAGAATCCTACGTATTCCGCAATTATAAAATTATAGGAAAAACGTTGGAGTGCTTATTTCTAATAAGAAAAATCCATGAATATCGTCAAACAGTTGTATTTGATGAAATACCTCCAAAGTGTAGTTCTGTCGAATAGTCTCGTAGGACCTCCAGGCTTCAGATGCCGCGGTAGCATCCATATTTAGCTTTTGGCATAAATCCTGATGTCTGCTGTACGTAGAATCTTCGACATCGTCCGACTGCCCCATTTTCCACGAAAAATATTACGGAAAACTATGAAAAATCACTGAAACACTATCACTGCCTAACTGAGGTGCGCCATACGAGAAGCCTGTAGCGCCTTGGCGGGAAACAGTCGTGCACCATCGCCATTTCTGCCAACTTGGCGGGAAATACACATAGTGAGCTACTTTTCGTGAGAATATTAAACGTATGGTTTAATGTGTTGATATTCATGAAAAACTTTATAACTTTATGCACATTCTTTATATAATTATTATAATGAATAAATTTGTTTGGTCTGCCTGATAAATTTGGGACTACTTTTTTTATGCGCACGGGTGTTGTGCATACACTGAATGAATGTCTATTGCGCAGCAACGAACCAATTTCATTATATTTGCACTCACGCCTCAGTAACGTTCAAAGATGCATTTAGGTGACGATAGGTTTTATCTGTTTCAAACTTAATTTTTAGCAGTTTATCTGTCACGAATGCTGTATTGAGATGCTGTGTGCGATTTCCCGCTTTGTCACCAGTATGCGCTATCGTGCTTTTGTCCGCATGAGAGGTCAATGCATTATTGTTATTAGTGTATTATCATTCTCAAATAATATACCTATTAATGCACGTTTGTTTTTTTACGAAAATAGAACAATGTTTTATGAATACGTAAATAAATGTTTCATACAAACGTATATGATTTCATTTAACTTTTACAGCTTTTTTTTTAGGAGGTTCGTGACTTGTGAAGAATCGTAAGATTTCTATAAGTTCGAAGATACATACCACATACCGTACCTTTCATAACCTCAAGGAGGCTTTGATTACGTCAATTAAAAATAATGTGTATTTATGGGATGTTATTCTGTCATTAATTTTCTAAAAAATTTGTTTAATATGCAATGTCGACCTAGTTTCATGATGTCGTTTATTCAACATCGATATATTCATTGTAGTTCTGTAAATTTAAAAAATTATTTTGCCAGACAAAGTAGGTTCATGAAAGGTATGTTAAACAATGATCAATCTAAAAGGTAATTACAATTATTTATATATATATATCGAATATATTGATATATACAGTGTTAATGTATCTAAAATACACTAGGAAATTGCCAAATATACGTGATATTTCAGGAAATGGTATAAGGAAGCGGTTACAACTACTGTGCCAAGTAATTTTATATCAAAAAAACCTGAGATTCAGTGTAATAACCGCAGAATGAATGTTTTGAATAAACTCTTTATGGAATATATAACAGATTTGATGTCCACTGGTGAAGTTGCATCTAAATTGGTTGGCAAAGGGATTGAAATATCGCAAGTAAAAGTAACACCACAATTTGATTACCTTCGAGTATATTGGATTACCAAGGGTGATGTAAAGCATGATAATGAAATAGAGCAAGTTCTGCATTCATCAGCTGGCCACATAAGACATGAATTGACTCAACTCCGTATAGTGGGCATGGTTCCAATGATAACATTTGTGAAAGACAAAAGATTCTCCTTTCTAGCAGAAGTTGAAAGTAAACTAGCTATAGCAGATTTTGGTGATGATTTCACACCTACCACAAACATATTAAAATCAGCACAGGAATCCATATTACACTCAAAACTTTCACCTCACATTCGTTCTAAACTTAAAGACATTGAAGCATCTGAGGAAAACAAGGACAATGAATTTATTATAGACCTGCCTCCAATGCGATGTGATGTTTTTGGATTAAACCAATTCAATATTATGTCAAGAGTACGTAGTATTACATTTGTTAATGATAATTTATAGTAAATAAGATGCTACAGAACTTTTATTGTTTTAGATCCAACAATCAATGAAAAAGTCGCATGGAGCTACTCTAAGTCGACTGAACTCACAGTTGCCTGATTCACATGCATCAATAGCCATGAATTCATTTAAGGTAGCAGATTATTTGACTGCTAAAGAAGACAAGGAAGCGTTTTCGAAATTTTTGGTCCAGCGTATAATTGACGAGAAACATAGGAAACGAAGGCAGCATTCAAAAATTAGTCTTCAAAAGTTAGACGATATCAATGTAGACAATACTGAAGATTATAATGTAGACGAATCATATGACACTTATAATGACGATGACTTTGACGAGATGGAGTTAGAAAAGTTGAAATAAAGGTTGAAAAATGACATAACCGGAGAGTATTATTTATTGTTTTGTGTAAATATAATACATAATAATGATCTGACTTTTATGTATACATATAATAATAATAATAATAATAATAATTTAGGAGGTCAGTACTATGTCACATTGTACATTTATACAGTTCTTTAATTATCTAAGCTCTGAAAAATAAAACTTAAAAAGAAGCTTGAAAACGAAACTCCAATGTTTCGCTTTGAATTCTACTTTGAATTATCCCGTTATTCTGACATTACACATAATATATGAATTGGAAATATTAATAGTCAGTTGTATTACGCAACCGATTATTAAGGGTAAAAATATAATTGAAAAGTATTAGCTAAGGCAACACAGGAATTTAATCTAAGTTTCTTATTGTTGATTTGCGATGACAGCAAACTATTTTTTGTCCTCAATCACTTAAAAATAAATATAGGCATAATGGATAAGCCAAAGAATATCAAAATCTGAAAATAAATATTGGTGATCGAAATCAATTGAAAATTTCTCCATTTGTAATTACCGATCAACTTCAAAGAGAATATAGCTTCCAGGAAAAAATGTTTAGACTAATTAAACAAAAAAGGACCATTTTAGTATAAAATATTGCTTCGTACTTAAACCTTTCATTACAGGTACCGACTATAGTCGTTAAATGACGTAAGTGCGAACACTGAAGACTAATGACGTCCAATGTGCACACTTTGTGGCGCGGTGCACCGTTCAGTGGCGTCAGTCTAACGGAGCAGACTACCATAACGAAAGGGTTCTTCACTTTTCTTCAGTATTTTTTAAATTTTTGTTCGACATTTATATTGTAAAAAGAACTTACAGCGCTGGCTTACTTCCCCATCAAATATTTTACTACAAATCATGGAGTATGTAAGCGTTTTTTAAATTTTCGTTTGCCTCAAAAATACTCTTTCGCTAAGCTCTTTAATTCACTCTTGCTCTATATAAAACTTATATGCATTCGGTTGCCTTAAACTCTACAACTTATTAATCGGCGCGTTGGAATCCATACTATATGATTGTGTTCAATATCAACAGCGTTAAGGAAGAAAGAGTATTTGATTAGTCATTTGATCATAAATCTTGCAACCATTGTAAAATTTCACCAATCAAATATATTTACTTTCTCAGTGCTGTTTCTGCTGAATAATGCTTATGCGTACCAGACAGAAAATTATAGAGGTGCCACACGCAACACTGTAACGTTCGAATTCAGAAATAAAAGGAATTACTATTTCATCAACATGATCTCGGTCGGGATGTATCTATTCCTTGTTCATTTATTCCCCTGGGTTCATCTTCATCATCCGGCTGTACGGAATTATTTTCCGTAATGCTTTTCTGCGAGGGACGAATATTGGATGACGTTAGATTTGATTTGGAATCGCTCAAGGTACACGCATCTACTACGTGTTTATTAAACGTGTCACTTTTATCAGCATAAACGTGATGTCCAGCACCCGTAATCACCTGAAATAAAAGAGCGCAATGAGGATTAGATCGTTCTATAATATTTTATATCGGTTAGAATCCTTACAAAAGTTTCGTTAAAGTACCTTAATCAATTTAATGATAAGAATAAGATTGATAATATAAGCACGTGGTTCACTCATACGCAATTATTACAGTTACGGTTTTCGCGAATTACAGATATAAATCGTAGTGAATTTACTGAGAGCCGATTACGTCATCCTCGATTAAATTCTGAATCCATCAAATAAGAGTATCCTTTAAGAGTTTTAGTGAAGTTTAAAATTTAATGGAAAACTGTGCAACCGGCTCTACGGAAGTATTACATAGACCTCTGATAGTAATCGGTTATAATGATAAGATTAAGGATTTTCTGCATTTTTTACATGTGGAAGTTTTCAGTTTTACTGCCGGACTTGCCTGTACATGAACGTATGAGGACGACCTGGTTTGCTTTATAGTCTCACCGGCCGTATTGTCGACCCAGGATCGGCTACCATATAATAGAGTTATTGGAATGTCCTGACTTAATTTGTCCATCCTCTTAACGATGGGGTTTTTAGCCCAACCGAAACCCTGCATCATCGCGTGAAATGCGCTCTCGCCACTACATGGACATGGAAAAAAAATGGACGTCTAATGCATTTAATACATTTTCAAGAAGATAGGATGTTTACCATTAAACTTACGATGGAGTTTGTGCATTACACTGATGTATATATTGAGAAATTATGCTCACATCGTCTTTTAGTAAGGGAGCAAATTTCTTGACAATGTCTGGTCGTGTTGTTTCTATTAGCCATTGTCCTAATGCATAAATCAAGTATTTTTATTACTAATATCAAAATTTAGTTTGAATTAATAGAATCAATAAATTGTTCAAACCACTAACCAAAGGGTCCAGCTACTCTGACTGCCCATAAAGGATTCAAAGGCTGTACTATGTATGCAATAGCCTTTACCCAGAGTGGAATATGCACCCTCGATACTACATCTGTTGGTTTCTCCGGAAAACCCCATGGATCCGCTAGTATAAGATGTTTTACTCTTTCTGGGTATTGTATAGCATAGGAAGCAGCAAGAAAACCTCCCATGGAGTGGCCAAGCAGTACAAATTTCTCTAATTGCATTTCTCGCCGCCATTCTTCGACAGATTGTACTAACTGGTTTTCAGCTTCTTGAGCCTCGCTGCTAAACACAGGTCGACTGCTTCTACCAAAGCCTGTATAATAAAGAAAAACAACGTTGTTTATCTAATCATAGGTTGTCATTGCTGGATAGATATCCACTGTTATTGCTATTGCTACATTTACTAGTGGATTTCAGTAATCTGTGCGTCAAGAATTACATATAGGAAAAACATTAAATCTGAGATATGTAAACAGGAGTCCTACAGTTGTCAACAATCTATGACTGGGAGTGAGTTTGCAAATTTCGCTTATACATCGCAGGAAGTATCAGTACCAAAGAAATAATATGTCTTGCTAGAAGTAGAGCAAATATGTTAAGATTTGATAAAACATTAAAAAGGTATACTCATATAGATTTACAAAGGTCTATAAAGACTAGTGTTCTGATTGTCCTCTAGGCTGGAATTCCATATCAGCGTACAGTGGCCCTGACATTTAATTTCTAATAATAAAATTTGAGATGTATACTGAGCCACAATTACTCAATTGAACATTATGAAAATTAATTAAAATACATCAATCAAGTAGTACAAATTTAAATTACAGACAGTTACTTATGTATGATTGATTCCAATAAACAATTATTATCTATGATTTGTGATCTTGAATAACAAGAGTAAAGTTAATTTTTTAAACTTACTTTATAGTTTAAAGTGGTAAGTAATTATACAATAGAAAATTTATATTGCACAGTGTACTTGGTATCAAGCCTTTAGGAGTAGTGAGACAAAGTAGCGTAGTGCTGTTTTAAGCTCATGGTCTTATCAAATAAGATCATCAGTGTCATCACACAAAGACTGATAGGATAACCACATATGTAATATGTCAACAGATACAAAGAAATTTATTACTCAATAAGCTATTTTCTGTAGATAATACATAAATTTATAGTGAGAAATGCAGCAAAAATTTTGCCTGCAAATTGTGTAATAGTATAGTGTTTACAGAAATATTAATAACAACCAAATAAGTAAAAATATTTACCGAGAATGTCAATAGCATAAACTGGCCTTTGTGATGCAAGAGTATCTAAATTTAAGCACCATAATGCTACTCCAGCACCTAAACCATGAAGTAAAACAATTGGTGTTTTTGGGGATTCCTCATTCAATGATATGGTCCATATCTTGTCTGCAGTACCAACCACTGGTCCAATATCAACATACCAACCACGGTAAGCTGTTTTTAAACCTGTAAAAAAAAAAGGTGTATGTATTTAATAACTTTGATTATATTCATTATCCAATGAAATATTATATATGTTATACATAAAGTACAAGATAGTTTGTTTATATAAATTAGCAATGTTTACATTATGATACAAAAAATCTGCTAGTCATCATTAATCTTTCTAATACAACTGTTCCTTCATAATAATTTTAACTCTGTACAAAATTGTAGAAAGTAAATTAATTTTGTTGTGACATTAACTTACAGGATAGAATTTTCTTCTCAGCTGCTCGCAACATCGTTGATGATGATGCAGACCAACTAAACCATCCCCAGATCCAGCTGTTAACATAAGACGATGAACTTCTTATACTATATCCTTATATAAATTTTGTCTAATAAAATTACAAATTTTTGCTGTATTTAAAGTATGCAATGTTGAATAACAGATACAATTAGAAGTTACACATATTCTTACGACATATAAAAAGTTATCTTTGGGAATGTAAACCATACATTGAAAATATAATATACCTAAATTTTAATAGAAACCATGCAATTTAAATAATAAATTTATGAAAGCAGTAAGTCTTACGAACGTATACTATGTAAGAAAAACCTTTGTATATTTTTTCTATAAAAAAGATCACCTGTCAGTACTACTCATTATTTTAATACATTGATAGAAGACATTTCAAACTCTTAAATTCTGACATCACAAAAGACGCACGTTTTATTAATTACGCAATATTATGTTTATTACGTAACTATTGCGAATATTTATAAATAGAAGACACAGGTAACAGCGGAGGAAACTAATATGCCGATATTGACGCATGCAACTTTCCAACGTGTTTTTTGACATATGTCAATTGTTGAGTATTCTATCATAACAGATCTTTATTACCTGTTCGACTTGACCAGTTCATTATCTGCCATGAGTTTTGTTCTTCGATTTTGTCTGTTTTTTCGTTTCTTCGCTGTCAATTCTAGTCAATACGAAAAAAAAATACAACTCTAAAGGTACGTATACGTTAACTGATCGATGTCGTCTGCTGGGGAATTACAGATGTGTAGCCATTATGATTAAGATCAGCTGATCATTCGGACTATAACATTAGGCATATCATGGTGCAAAGGACGATGATGACTGATTATATGATTGCATTTACATTTTCAGTTTTATCGACGGAATCACAATGATAAATTCTATGAAGTAGATGGTCTCTGCTAGTTTATAATCCGGGACTGATTGAAATATGCAGCAGACGTTTGTGAAGTTCTAAGTGACTAATCATACGGATTTCGTCTGATTTCGCCCAACACTGTTTGGATTCGGTGTATAAACTCTGTAGGTTCCCTCCAGTTCCCACACACTCGATTAGATAGAACATCGACATATAGCATGGACCATGATACAATTAGACGAGGTATAGCCACTAGCGGTTCTGCGCATTTCGACGCGACGTCACTGGACCAGTCTACTCTCATTGGCTGACCACTCGCTGCTGCGATATTCTTATGTTTTAACCGTTACATCGCTTGTTTTCGAACTAGATTTGGCGGTAAAACTGCAGTAAGGTCCCAGTCACACTCGTCAATTGCGTGATTGAACGCAAGTCCCGACTAATAACACAACGTGAATTCCTGTGGAAGTGTTATATCATTGGTCAACAGTTGCGTTCAAATGCGTCTTTCACGAGTGTGACTGGCCCAAACGACTCCGAACTGAAGTTGGCTGCTAGTGACTTAGGTTTGTAACGTTCCGAGCGCCTAAAGGTATTATTCCATGCATGCGACCGCGACAATTGTCGCGCGACGATATTACCAGAGATGAATAGGGAGATTGCCAATGGGCCGATATTCTTGAAATCAATTTTATTTAGGAGCAAACACGCCACCTGAGCTGAGGGCCGTCGAACTATACCCACGTTTTTGATTGGTCGAGTATATATAGATATACTACGCGTGACATTCGTGAGCTCCGTGAGTCGCATGGACTATACCGGGTGGCACTGTAAAGCGTGTGTGTTCCATTGTCAACGCGCCACTTTTATATACCAAAATATGCGAGTTTCAATCATTCGTAATTAATGAGGTAGCTTGGCAATGGCGCCTTCATTTTTTTTTGTTGCCGACTCCGAGCGGCGCGCTTCGCGCAGCAGCTCTGATAATCTGGTTGACAGATTGCAACAGCTGACTCGAGTAATTCTTATATTTGTAAAATTGCATGCGAACTATAGGTGTATATACGTCACAAAAATA
>JARQTI010000922.1:0-17726 GCA_030142655.1 Trachelus tabidus
GGTCAACTTTGACCTGCTCCCATTTAAAAACTAAGAGCTTCCGGACAAAACGAAGGTCATTTTCATGATCAGTGAAGTCTCCCGAACACCGCCATACCCACCGGGTCAGGTAGTTTCGGAGTAGTAGTAGTAGTAGTAGTAGTAGTTCTGTAGTTCTTATTTCTGATTTCTACTTTCGTGGTTGACTTCGTACTTGTCACGAAGGTTATTCGTGAGGCTGTCCAATTATAATCTACAAGGCCAGCTGTTCGCACGAAAAATTCTGTCCTTGATTCTTCTTCCCCTACTCGCCTCATTCTATACGCATCTATCACCCAAGCTAGTGGGTAAGTTAAGTGTGATAGGATCCACGTGTCCAACCCAAGATCGCCGAGCGATCAACTGTCATTCAGAGTTATTACTATTGTGTCCGGGTCATAGATATTCCATAATTCACCTCCTCTCCCGTTTACGGGTATTCGTCCATTCTCACGCATGGCCCATTCCACCATGTCCACTCCGATAAATATGGCCGTGTAGTGCCATTGTTGTAAATTGTTAAGGCTCACCACCGTCCTTTTGGGCACCTCCTGTTCTGCCCATGCCCATTCGACTCCGCTAGGTTGTACCACCCTACGCTCTCGAAGTTCGTCATATAGAGTGATTTTAATTCCCAGCGGTCTCCAATGAGCTGTACTCCCGGCCACCTCTCGTTCTAGGGCTGCAGCCAACAAAGGTGCATTCGTCAGTTGGCCATATGTGAACAGCTCTTTCGACGGGTTTATTACTCCCGCTATTGCGGGATCCGATCTTGTGGCAGCGTCTATTAATTGTTGCCCTTTCCCTGTTGGCTCTAGACGTCCATGATTGTGTGTTGATGAAGTACCGACTCCAATAGACAACAATCTTTTTGACAGTTTTTCTATGTCGGTCTTGATAGTGTCGGCTGGCGAAGTGGTCCCGTTAGCAACTGGATCCACTCTCTCTTCTTACTCATACATTTCGGGGTAGTGTGGGCTTTGGATCACCGCTCTTGTCACTTTCCTAGCTATGTCTCGCAACACCCCCGTTATTGTCTTCCTCCTACTAGCTTCTAACCCTGTTTGAAATGAGCAAGTTTTACGATTTTTTTTATAAGAAACTTTTAAAGATAATCGAATGGAGTTTTCAGTATTCCAAAATATCTTTTTAACCACTAACTCTTAAAATATAAAAAATTTTCAAAATTAAAAAAATTCTAGACCAGAACCTCACTTTAATGCCTGTAGTTCTCCGTCCATTCCGGGTTTTTAACCTTTATGCTTCTCCTGTGGATGAAGAATGATAGGATTTATTAATTTTTTATCCGATTATCCTCCTTTAGATTCAACGCGTTATAGGGCGTAATGAGAGTTTTTACTGATTGTTGATACCTGCAAGTAATCCGAAGAAGAATTATAGTTTATACAATGAACAGTTATATTTAAAAAATTTGTATTTCATTCAGTTGTTATGATTTAGGTAAATACAATATATTTGATATATAAAGAGGATAATTTACCTTCTTTGGCTGGACATATTGGTCGACACTGCAACACAAATTCTTATTTACACATATCCACTCGATATTCATTAACTCTTTGCAATCGATTGGAAACTTTAGTTTCCAAAAACGCGTTTGAAAACTATAACTTCGCTAAAAATTAAGATATCTTCAATTAATTTTCAACATAGATAACCGACATTCTTCTGCTATTTGTAAACAATTTGAATCCCTATAAGTATTGTTGCATTCATTAACTATAAGTTCGTAACGCACTGTATGTTTGAAGTCTTTTTTCCATTCATGTCAAGAATAATTGAAAGAAATATATTTAATACGTACTGAACCAGTGATTATAAGAACTTGCAAAAAAATTGCTCATTGATATAAGGGGTGTTTTTGTACCAAATTTCAAAAACCTGAAATTGAAGATGAAAGAATAACATGACGTCATATCCTTTTGTATGATCTTAAGCATTAATTAATATATACATATGTTGTTTTATGTTTTCAAGAAAGATGTCACAGATTTCCCGTTGCAGATTTTGCGCACCATTAGATTACAATTCTTTTATGTAGAACATGCACTGTTGTATTTTATAAACATTTTCAACATTTATTTCTGTTATACGTGCTCACGCGTATGCTTCATCTAGTTCTATTACGTTTACTAATTTATGTTTTTTTTTTTACATTTAAAAACGAGAGCAGAGTGCGGTATAAAGGTCTTTATGATACACACCGCATAACATATGTTTGGCATATTTTTGCACATTACGTACGACGAAGTTCCATTTTTAACAAAATTGCGTCTTACACTTCACATAGTAACTGTTAAAGAATTTATTTTTAGATTTTAATACTAATTTTATAATTGTATGTTATTTACATATGTCCACTACAAATCATTGAAGTTTCATCAAAATCGAAATAAAGAGGAATGTGAATGTCATATATTCTTTGTCAGTAAGTCACTTCTTTTACTGAATACTTTTTAATACCTTACTTCTAAATAATAATAAATTCTCATCAGGTTCTTAATCTGAATACAAATTTTGCTTAATTTATACATTTGATTTCATATATGCTTTTGAGATGTATTAATGAAATTAGCTATTTTCAGCGTATAAAGTATTTTAAAAATCATTTTAAAAATATGACTAACTATTGACTTAACCTATTTCGTATTTCACTGAAATTTGTGGTGTATTTTTTTTAAAAACTTTGATTAAATGCTGAATTTATGGAGGTGCTGAGAATAATTATAATTTTGTATAGTTCGCTGTAACGAGCTCTTAATCCTGTTTTAATCTTTAACTATTGTTTCTTATATTTTGATTTTTTAATTTTTGATTTCATGCCATTTGAGTGTTCAACTGAGGTATTTCAAAAATGTTCATAACTTCTTTCGTTTGTATATTTTGAATGAGATTTTTGTTTTGTCACGTTAGATGAAGCTGTATAACCGAAATTTCGAAGTAGGCGAACGCATAGAATATATGGGGTGGGTAAACGAAGCAGTAAGCAATAGCAACCAACCATGGCAGAGCTACAGACCCAGGTTCCTGGCGCTCAAAGGCCCTGATCTGTTGTTATTTGAAACTCCACCGGTAAGTGTCAAACTGCTTAAAATTTATAACATTACCGCATACTTCACAAATAAATCCTGAATTATTTTTTTTATCTTATGTCACAGTGTAATATCGGCGACTGGTCTCGATGCGCATTAACGTTTAAAGTTTATCAGACGATGTTTCGCGTAATGAAGGAATCGGAAAACGTGGATGAGAGACAGCACTGTTTTTTGGCTCAGAGTCCAGGCAAACCACCACGATATCTGAGCGTTGAAACACGACAGGAACTTCTGAGGGTGGAAGCTGCTTGGCACACTGCTGTTTGTTCAGCAGTCACACATCTTAAAGTACGTTTCTAGATCGATTGGTAGTGTGATTTAGGTTTTCCTCATCTGATAAGAAGGTATTTATAGTCTTTAGATTTAAGTGAGAATTGCCTAATTTTATGCTTAACACTGAGCAAAATGCACTTCGTGGCGCAAGGATGATAGTAACCATACTAGACAAAATGAACTTATGACTATATGGTTTTTATGTTGTATGACAATTGTGTATGCATAATTACTTTGTTCGAACAAGTTTTTATATCTACGCTTAGTTTGATTTTTAACAATAAACACTCAAATTATTGGATCATGGAACTAACCAGTGCAATTGGTTGATATATTAGGGTGTCCCATAAGTTTCTTCCGTTTCATTCAGAGTCATTCATAGCGGGGCGCGGAAGAAACTTATGGGACAACCTAATATGTCGCGGGGTCCTCGGGAGGAACTTCTCCACCGCTGGATCCCATGTCTGAAGTCTCCGGCAGGACGGGCGTTGTCACGGGTTTAGGTGGCATGAAAACACGCATTCCCGGATTCGCAATCACTTTATTAGGAACGGTGGGTTCGCGACAGACCTCACTCGCTCTCTACCCTTCGCAAAAAAACTGTCGCGACCCCACGCTGGGCCCGCCGTTGGGGCCTCGCCTCTTTCCCAAAAAGAGGAAAATACATAAAAGGGAGAAAAACAGAAAACAAAGTAAGGTGGGGTGGAAACTCAAAAAAATAATTGGACGAAGCTTTGTCCCGTCCTCCGAGGACGGGACCAGGTCGGTCGCCACCCCGATGGTAACACCGCGACACGGCCTCCTGACGCATCACACGACCTCGTGTGAGGGGACTTCTTCATCCTCGGAATCTGGAACAATCAACACTTTTTAGGATCACTTCGCTCGGCCAGTCCTGAAATTAGCCTCCGCCGCACGGTGAACCTCCACCACACCATGCCTCGGACTCCGGCGCATGGCGCCCTCCGCCACAGACATGGCCTCCGACCAAACCAGTGGTCCCTATGAACATCTTCTCCGCTCCCAGATGAACATAGTTCATCGAAAGCCTGCACCGCGGGTTCACACACTAGTACGGCCAAGCACCTCACTTTCATTACGTGCCAACTCTTTCTTTTTCTGCCTGTAAAAAAAAAGGCCTTTTGCCAACTATTTACCCGTATCAAGGCGGCTGCAAGGATCGAGCTCGGCAGGGATATAACACTCAGGCAGAGGCCGCAATCGATCCCGCGCGTACTTATAAGTAAGATTGGAGTTCAGACCCTTTAATGTATACCTGTCACCATCTAGCACCTCAGTAACCACAAATGGTCCTCTGAACTTTGGGTCCAATTTGGTTTGATTCCTTTCATGGTTTTCGATTAATACGTTGTCTCCCACCGAAAATTTGGTAACTTTTGCTTTGTTGTTATCGAAACGCCGTTTTTCCTTTTCGGCGTTGGTTTTAATATACTCCATTGCCCGCCGCCTAATCCCATCCAAATCCAAAGAATTTTCTTCATCATTCAAGGTCATCAGACTCAGTGGACGTGTCACTCTTCCTATTAGAAGTTCCAAGGGGCTTGCTTTCGTTACTCTATTAATGGCGCTATTAATGGCTAATTGTACGTCGTTCAGTGCTTCCTGCCAGTTCCTATCTCGACTTGTTTCTACTGCGGTAAGCAAGTTCTTAATCGTGGCCATGATTCTCTCGACTTGGCCGTTGGCGCGACTAGATCCGGTTGCTATCAAATGCAATTCTATATTGTGGTTTTCACAAAAACTACTAAATTCCCTGTTGGAAAAGCATCTACCCTGATCAGCAATTATTCTGGTGGGAGCGCCGAAGAGAGTAGCGCAGGTCCGTAACGCATTTATCGCGCTGGCTGAATCAATATGTAGCAAGTGACGTAAAAGGACGAACTTGGTAAACGAATCAATGATGACAAAAACGTATTCCCTGACCCCATTTCCGCCGCTAAGTCTATCACTGGCGTCAATGTGAATGGTATGAAAGGGTATGCCAACCTTGGGAATGGGATGCAATTCTATCTGTCGCTTACCGGATGCAGGCTTGGAAATTTTACAAGTGATGCAGTTCTCAACGAACTTACGCACGTATTTCGCCATTTTTAGGAACCAGAAATGCTGATACACATTTTCGAGAGTTTTCTCCCACCCGAGGTGCATCATAGATTCGTGAGTGTTATTTATTATCGACCAGCGGAATGATTGTGGGACGATGGGGAGCCAAATACTACGATTGTTCCTTTGAATTTTCCGATGCAATACTCCGGAGCGCATCTCATGCGTCTTACGCCTCTCTGAGTCCAGATCATCGTTCTCCAATTTTGAAATGATGTCACTGATCTCGGGGTCGCGTCGCTGCTCGGCTTGAAGCCATCGGGGCGATAGATCGGTCAAGAGTACATGCCTGACTTCGGAGTCGAGACTTGCAGAGCCATCACTCATTCCCAACGCTATGGGTTGAAAATTTCGTGACAAGAAATCGGCGTGGGACATTCTTTTGCCCTCCCGGTAATCGATATCGAAGTCGAACGACTGAAGAAAAGCCCACCACCTATGCACGCGGGGCGTTAGGTCAACTTTGTTACGTGAAGCCTTTAATGAGTTGCAATCCGTTACGACCGTGAATTACCTACCATACAGATAGTGCCTGAACTGCTTAACAGCGTTAACGACCGCGAGAGTTTCCAGCTCGTAGGAATGGTACTTAGATTCCACTTTACTCGTTCTCTTGCTGTAGTATTCTACTGGATGAGTTTTACCATTGACCCTTTGAATTAGGATGGCCCCATAACCCTCAGAGCTAGCATCGGTGTGCAACTCGACCGGACAATTGGGATCGAATATCATTAGGACGGGCGAATTCGTTAGGTGGGAAATTACGGTTTGTCTGATTTGTTCAAAATCTGACCTCCACATGATTTTCCCGGTAGTGGCGGTCAACCCATACAAAGGGGTCATCATCTGCGAAAACTTGGGGATAAATTGGCGGAAGTACGATGCCAAGCCTATAAATTGTCTTAGTTGCGATACTGTTTCCGGTGGTGGGAGTCCTGTCAAAGCTACTACCTTGCGGGGGTTTGGTTTTATCTGACCAGCCGACACCTCATACCCCAAGAACTGAACCTTGACTTTAAGGAAAGAACACTTATTAAGGTTTATTGAAAAGCCTGCATCCGTGAGAACCTTTAGGACGACACGCAGTCTTTCCAATTCCTCGTCTATAGTACTCGAAGGGATAATAAGGTCATCTATATAGTTCACAGCGTAGGTGGCGGCCAACTCGCCGAGCGGATTGTTGATGGCGCGCTGGTACACCGAAGGTGCGTTATGCAGGCCGAAAGGCATCGTTAGAAACTCGTAATGAGCATCCGGCATGATGAACGCCGTACGCTCAATCGAATCCGGGTGAACCCTTATCTGGTAGAAGCCACTGGCCATATCTAAACAAGTAAAGTACTGCGCGCCCGCTAGTCGCTTTATCTGGTCCGCTATTAGCGACAGGGGATATCTGTCGGGGACAGTGTTAGAATTTAATTCGCGATAATCTACGCACATACGATCGCTTCCGTCCTTTTTCTTGACTAGTAAAACAGGGCTAGCAAACGGAGATTGGCTAGGCCTAATTACACCCGCTTTTAGAAGCTCGCTACATTTTTCGCGGACTACTCGTCGTTCGTCAGGGCTAAGACGGTATGGTCTCCTTTGCACGTAACGGTTAGGATCTTGCAGTCTGATCTCCAGCTGTCCCGTTTTTACCCTACTCGTAGGGGTCCCCTCCACGAATGAAGCGGAAAACTGTTCAACCAAAGCAACAAGATCTGGCTTTCTATCGTCCGGTATATTGGTCTCAACATTAGTAAACGTTTTAATCCTTTCATTCGTCTCGCAACAATTTATCGTGCGCGGGGGTTTTAACTGCAGGCCACTTGGCGTCAAGCTAACCGCGAACCCAAGGGATATAAGATCACGCCCCACCAAAATATCAAAATTCAGGTCTAGGTCTGGTAATACATGGAACAGGATCTGAGCCGTCCGACCACAAATGAATACCTCGCAGTGGGTTTGTAAGTTACAGCCAACAGCGGAGTGACCGATTCCCAGCAAAGTAACCAAGCCACGAGTCCTCTTTCCAGAGAATCTACCTGATATAGTTTCTCTCATCAAGGAGCATTCAGCGCCGGAATCAAAACAAAATGGGTATGATTCACCACGGTGCATCAAAGTTCCAACTAACGGTGCGATGCCGCACAGATCGACCCGGCGCTCCGCCCGAGTGGAAACTCCGCCACTCGCTCCTGGTGCGTTGCATCTAGAAGCGATGTGTCCCAAAGCTCCGCACCTATAGCAGTTGACGGGGCGCTTTGCCGTCTCCGTTGCGGGCTTGCTAGGTCTGGAATCGGCGTCCCAAGCCTTTGGTCCCTGATTACTGCGGCTGCGACACTCCATTGACTTGTGCCCCAATTTCCCACACGCATAACATTTTACAGGTGCCGTCATTCTAGGGCGCTTATTCTCTGATGAAGCGTCCTTTTTCTCACTATCTGTGGACCCCCTCTTCCGATAAGCGAAGACCATCATCTCCTGTTGCATCTGGTGGCGGGTGTTGATCTCGGTTGTGAAGGCGATGCGCTGAAGTCGGGGCTCTATTTGCACCGCGTGGGCCATCACCGTTGCAACAGCAACCTGCTCCACGCTCAGGCCTTGCCATCTTGACATAAGCGATGTCATGAGTCTGCCCGCGTAGGCCGCCAAACATTCACCCTCCTTTGGTCGACCGGTATTAATCCGAACAAGAGCCGCTGCCGGGGTTTCCACCGAATCATAGCGCCAAAGAAAAATTTCTTTAAATCCTTCCCAGGTCATACCGGAATAGCTGATCTGTGAAAACCATGATGCGGCGGATCCCTTCATGGCTTTGCTGAGTGCCACAACCAGATAGCTCCCATGCAGCGGTTGCTCCCTCATACAGAGGTCGACCGTACACGCCCAGGCGCGTGCGTCGTACTCGTCCTTATCCGGGTTGAATTCTAGCAGTGTCATCCCTTGCGACCTCGTAGCAATCGGGTCCTTGAACGCGCTCAGCAGTTGGGTAATATTTCGCGTATGAGCTTCAAATAATGCCATCCATCTGTCCTCTGGCGCGTTCCTTTCTTTTTGCTGTCTTGCTGGTGTCCATCCCACTTCTGATGTCGCGGGGTCCTCGGGAGGAACTTCTCCACCGCTGGATCCCATGTCTGAAGTCTCCGGCAGGACGGGCGTTGTCACGGGTTTAGGTGGCATGAAAACACGCATTCCCGGATTCGCAATCACTTTATTAGGAACGGTGGGTTCGCGACAGACCTCACTCGCTCTCTACCCTTCGCAAAAAAACTGTCGCGACCCCACGCTGGACCCGCCGTTCGGGCCTCGCCTCTTTCCCAAAAAGGGGAAAATACAAAAAAGGGAGAAAAACAGAAAACAAAGTAAGGTGGGGTGGAAACTCAAAAAAATAATTGGACCAAGCTTTGTCCCGTCCTCCGAGGACGGGACCAGGTCGGTCGCCACCCCGATGGTAACACCGCGACATATATTAAAAGCAAAGAGGAAAGTCACTAAACCCTCATCCGATGCATCTACTATTTCTTTTACTGTCTTTTTAGTGACTTCACTTTCCTGTTGTGTTTTTGATTTAATAATTATAATTTTTTCTGTTGTTTTCTTTAACTGCTTCAGTATATGATCCTTTAACTTCCCTTGTTCGTCCCAGTTCTCCCCCCAATATCCATTTTTTTATGTTTTCCATTTGTTGCTTCACTCTTTCGATTTCTTCTCGGACTATTTCTTGGATAATCCTCTTAAATTCTTTCGTATAAGCGATATCCTCCTTCATTCCTTTCACAGTTCTTATCAGCCAGTCTATTTTCCCAATAATATCGGATGAACCTCTCATTCCGCTGTTCGATCCTGTGGATCCCAGCCTATTCTCATGTCACTATTAAAAGTTGCTGATTCTAATTTACTTCTGGATCCGTTTGCTGGTGGTGTTGTTACCACATATTCTTCAGCTGTGAATCTCACGTATGGACCATTACTCGGCACTAGTTCTCGGTTTTATCATAAATCTTATGTTTGCTGACCCACCCTGGGTGGCAAAAAATTTTCGGACATGCTTTGTATCATATTATCTGGCTTTTAATTGCTTTTTTACATGCTGAGCACTGATATTCATCATACTCATTTGTGGTTTCCATTTTTATTGTCCCAGTACGGTCGGTAGTTTATCTTAGCAGGCAATCTACCATATCCTACTCGTACAAGCTGTACTCACTGTGATTGCCACCTGATCGCTATGGTCGTCGCTGCGTTACGATGACAAAAAATATATCCGTCCACGCCACTCGCCAAAACAGAACATTTTTCCACCACGAAAATGCTTATAACACCAAGAATCCGATAGTTATCTTGTCTGTTGATATATCAAAATGTTCACCATCACTCACCGATCATATTGTGATACATCTGTAATATTTTAAACACTATATTCCACTGAGTAATTATCTTAACAATAGAGTGACTAACAATCTCAGATAGAGAGGGAATACTTACGGGAATTGGCAATCAGATTTCCACTTGAGATCTCTATGCTGCTTCTACGTTATTTTTCTTGTTGCTGGCATTTAGCTTACCTTGCGAGAGACTAGCGCAAGTTTCTGCAGTAAAAAATGGGGGCTTGTCTTCGACTTCCCTGCGATTGACTTGTCTTTGCAGTGGGCTATCGTAACATTGTTAATGGTATTCTTTTTTTACACATTAATATACAGGGCATAGCCCGTGTTCAGAATTCGCTTTTAGTGCTAATAGCGCGCTTTTACATTTTCTCTTAGTGAGTTTTAACTACAAGCGACTCTATTAGTGACTTTAAGAGCGAGTTGTGAATACGGGCTCATGTGTTTAACGGCGAAGTTTTAATAAGTTTATCTTTACCGTCTTCGGCAATTTTTTGTTTGAAAATGGCATAATTTAGCATTATTTCTTATGAGTGAGGTATTCCTATATTTGCAAGCATAGTTTATACGGCGAGACTGCCAACTAATTATTTCAGACTGTAGACTACGTCTTCAAGATGCCTTATGAAAAAGTTGACATACATAAAATTTCCATTATTCAGCAATAAAAAATTATGTAGATCGAGCAACACATTTTTCGTCGTCAAGGCTGCTGATTACAATTAAAAATCGTTTTACCTTAAATAACGGTGAAGGTCAATTATGTGAATTTTTGCGTTAGGCATCCTGCAGATGTTGTTTACAGATAGCAATAATTAATCTACAGAATTTCCCTACGAATTATGCTTGCAAATGTTGGACTAACTCGCTTATAAGAAACAGTGCTAAACGACGTCATTTTCCAAAGAGAAAAAATTCCTGAAGACGACGAAGATAAACCTATTGAAACTTCAAGGTTAATCATTATAACGTATTTTCTTAACTCGAAACCGGTAACAAAAATTCCGAGAACGAACCTACGGTACCTTCAGCCGTCCACCCTTCGCTCATGCATCCGCAAGCCAGGCGGGCGCCAGCCAATTCTTTTTTTTTACCGAGAACTGGCGAGCCGGTATGACTTGGGAGTTGGGCTATAACAAGCCCAACTCCACCAAAACGAGAGCTCTAACGGAACCTATAAAAAAAATACGATAACTTGACGGATCCTGTCGATTTTTGGGGACGCGTAAAATCGAGAAACGCAACCGGACGTGCTGCTCTTTGGGGTCGCGTAAAATCAGCAAATGTAACTGGATTCACGAACGGTAGCAGACAGTTACGGAAATGCACGGCCGCTCCGGCTGCTAGGTTGAGGTAGTGAGAGTCGTAGTATGCGTCAGGCAAATAGTGCGAGATACAGAGAGCAACGGATCGACAACGTAACAGAACAAATTGGACGTATCAAATCGAAGTCCCTTCACCAATTAATAAATTGGTAGTCCTCACCGGAGCTGGTACAGCTAGTCCGTGAAGGCAACTGTATCCAAAGGACACGTAGGTGGGCACTGCACTAGGGCGCGACATTACACCTCCGGAACACGTATCGAAAATCCATAGAATTTCCCGGATATCGCGAGAGCAACGCGAGAACTACAAAAACGAGAACTTTCTATGCCGTATCGAAACACAGCCAGAAAAACTGTCAAATCGAGAGCGTTC
Source organism: Trachelus tabidus (assembly GCA_030142655.1). Classification (NCBI taxonomy): domain Eukaryota; kingdom Metazoa; phylum Arthropoda; class Insecta; order Hymenoptera; family Cephidae; genus Trachelus; species Trachelus tabidus. The sequence continues at coordinate 11,600 of JARQTI010000922.1, forward strand.
CTTAGCAAATCGGTACGTAATACTTGTGGAAATCCTTCACGGCCACTTCCCCAGGGCATCGGGCGACAGCTGGGCACTACATGCTTAACCGTACCAAAACTATATCTCCGCCCGCTCTACAGCCCTTTGCTCATCTCCAGCGGCGCGCCGGTATTTCACCCGGGCTCTTGTCGGTCCGCAAAGACGTCTCCGTCGTATACTCTCCTCTACCGGGAAACTCGGGACGTCGAGACTATCTCCCCAGATTTGAGCACCTCGACCTCAACTAAACAATAATGAAATCTTTCGTGGGCATTAGCGTAACTATACGAATCAACCCGAGAGCGTAGCTTCAGAGCAGGGCGGGGACCCGAAGGGAACCAGAAAGCGAGAACGTTATCACCTTGGGACCGTGAATCGAAAAATTACGTCACAACATATACCCTCTACACCAATATATAAAAACAATCAGTCTTTTCTGAGATCTTAGCGTCACGCTTGACCCTACTTAAATAAACAAATAATTACAAAAAATTACAATGAACATTTTTTATGCCAAATAATTTTTTAATTTGAAAAAGGTGCATATGATATTTTGCGATTATACAATAAACATGAGAGTCAATTGTGCGAGAGTGGAGGTACAGTATTGGCCTAAGAGAACGGCAGTAGGCTTAGTGTGATTTTTGTAGACGATGCGTAATAAAGGTTAAATAGGCAAGTGGATTGTAATTTTTCAGCGACTGTCCGTGATGATCTGGAAGAATCTGAAACTGAGGATCGTGAACTTCTTCAAGAAGTTAAAACGAGCTTCGTTCCTGTTGACGAGTTCCCTTCTCTGCCACCTCCACATTCTCGACGAAAAAGGGACGCTTCTAAAAAATGGAATGTCTATCCAGTAAGTGAACTATTGATGCAATTGCACTTAATTCTAATTATATTAACACATTAACGATTGGACATGACCTTTTAGAGCTACTGTAAAGCTAAATATTGTTGTTTACAGTACAAACTCGGGATACAGATATTGATATTCAATTACAAAGCCTGACTCTATCTGAGATTAAGGCGATAAGAAATTTTATGGAATAGAAATTGTCTAGCATATGCGTTACACTTGATTTGGAAAAGACTATGCAGCTCAATTTTGCCCGGTAATCGATCCAGCTTGTTTCCTAGGGTATGTAATAATGAATCCGTACCTAGGGCAGATTACGAATATTACACCGTATCTAATACTCTAACGGTTAGAACCACGAGTGACAATGTGCAGTCCCATATTTTATGCGTGAAGCTAAACGATTTTCTGAGCGTCAGTATCATGACCTTGACTGCTTATTAGTGATTTTTCGCTGATGTTCTTAGCTATGGTTAGGACCTTGCAATCAACTAAGCAGCTGGGTAGGTGACACGGGCAGTGCACTGGGTAATGTGCTGAGTCTGCAATTGACTGCTATGTGTTATTCTGTTTCGGAAATGATAACCGATGCTATACGTAACAATACAAGATTATTCATGGTAAACGCACCAGCTGAAGTTGAACGGGATTGAACAATTCTGTTAATCGAGGTAGTTAGGCCTTATTAAGCAAATGAAAGAATGTGAAATTGCCTTTTTCGTGACTTCACTCTCCTGTTGTGTTTTTGGATTATCATTTTTTCTATGTTGTTTTCTTTAACTGCTCCACTATATGATCCTTTAACTTCCCTTATTCGTCCCAGTACTCCAGCTAATACCAATTTTTTAATGGTTTCCACTTCTTGCTTCACACTTTCGATTTCTTCTCGGACTATTTCTTGGATAATCGTCTTAAATTCATTCTTTCTAGCGATATCCTCCTTCATTCCTTTCACAATTCTTATCAGCCAGTCTATTTTCCCATCAACACTGTCAAATGTTTTTTCTATCTTGGCTTCCGTTCATTGGCGCGTATAGATCGGTTTCATTTTATTCGTCCCGGTTTCGGCCTAGGAGATGTTCACGTTTCGCCAACCTGGAAAAGATTCCGTGCCATCCGTTATTAATTTCCGTATTTTCTAAATGTGTTAATGAGTTTAGACCTATACCTCATTGACCCTGGAGAACGGTTAAACGAATCCGTGTTCCTTGCGTCTCGTGAGTTCACGTATTGTCTTTTTGTTAATCTGAGTTATATATTTTCTCTTTTTGCGTTCTCGCGAATTTTGTGTATTTTTTGTAGTAATTATCTTTTCTATTACGAATATTGTTAACGTATCCCGTAGAGGACCTTGTATCACGGAACCTTATATAATATCTTACGTTTATTTTGTTTCACATGTCCCGAAGTGGATTCATATTGTTTCTCGAAATGGTTAAATTGTTAATTGTATTACGCGCCTCTTCCTTCAAGATCAATCGTAGTACTCCTACTTTACACCGATGTTGCCACAATCTTTAAAGCTATAGTACAAACTTTTTCCGCCGAGTGCGCAAGTATAAGGTACCACACTGGTACACCTTTGAGGGCCATAGTATTCTGGTGATTTGGTTACGCAACGTGGCCTAGTGCGAGGTTAAGCAGATGGCTTACTAAGTGCTTTCCTTCGATTGTTAACAACGGGGGAAGAAGAGACAGGAAGCAGTTGTGCAGAGAGAGACACCAGCAGGGCTGTGATGTCAGTTATAGTATTGGGAGGTAATGCTACGGAGGATCAGAATCATTCACTGGCTGTCAGTGGATCTCGAGAAGGGCAATGCGCAGTCGCGGCCCCAGAAATTGGGTGTTCCGCAGATTCGGATACACTTGCAGTATGGAGTTCCTTGCAGTATGGAGTACACTGGAGTTCCCGGTTCAAATCCGGGCTGTGGCAGAATTTTTTCACGATCCTTAAAAATATCGTTCGGTCTACTTCCAGGCTGCTGAGTGGCTCAAAACCGAGTCCTAGCCTAACAATCTCCAACGAGATTGCAATAAATAATGACATTCTCTGTAAAAAGAGATAGTCATTAATAATGGCCAATGTAGACGACAATTTCACATCCAGTAATTAAAAATTAATGAGGCCGAAAATTCATATATATAGTTTACACTTGCAGTATCACAGGAAGTGTCAGCCACAACTTCACAAACTTCACATGGACTGGCTGCAGAGACCATAGTCTTGGATTCCGAGAAAGCAAGCCAGGATAACGAGTTGGATGAGAGAACCCTGGAGCATATGGGTAGTCGACTCATACAGGAAAAGAGTTTCGCATCGGAAATTCATAAGGATTTGGCAATAAGATGGAGGGATATATTGATTATAGGGCTCCCGGAGGACGACAAGAAAAAGTTGCTTGAGAAATATTCACCTCCAGAGAACTGCACAGAGATTGACCCTCCAAAGCTAAACGTTGAAGTGAAAGTTTCACTACAGGAAGCTATCGTGAAGAATGATTCTCCCGTGGTAGCTACGCAGGAGCGGAGTGCAGCATGTCTTGCAGCTTTGGGTCAATCCCTGTCGGACATAATAAAAGCTAGTCGAACAGAAGATCTGGTTCTTCTGGAGATACTTACTGATATTGCAAGATTGTTGGCGGATATCCAACATGACAATTCTTTGATCAGAAGGAGCCTGATTTTATCAAACCTAAATTCAGCTCTCAGGGACACGCTCAACTCTAGCCCTGTCAACGAATGGCTATTCGGGAATAATCTCGAGGAGCAGCTGAAGACCGTCAAATTATTGGAGCGATCGTCTAAGGAGCTTAGGCCAGAACCAAGAGTCTTGGAAATCCAACAAGCCAACACGGGGCCAGAACCGAGGAGGATGCCAGAACCAGGGGCCAAGGAAATGGAATTAGTCACTGTAAGTAGGCCGGCGGGGAGACTTAGATATTTTCTAGAAAAGTGGCAAGAATTAGCGGCAGATTCAGTAGTTTTACAGTGGGTTAGTGGATACAAGATAGCTTTTATAGGTAAGGTGGTTCAGAAATCACCACCGCGAGAGCCTTCTTGGTCAAATAACGAGACGCGTCTAATTTCGGATAAGGTTAACGAATTATTAAGGAAGGGTGCTTCCAGGAATGTCAGGAGGTTAAAGGGCAGTTCATCTCGTCAATATTTCTTGCATCGAAGCCAGTAGTAGAGTAGAGTTTCTTAGGCTTAAGAAACTTAATGAGTTCGTTGAACAAGAGCATTTCAAGTTGGAGGATCACAGGATAGCAAAGGGACTAATTAGCCCAGATAGTTTTATGGCAAAGATAGATTTGAAGGATGCATATTATATCCTTCCGATAGCAGAGTCAGATAAGAAGTTTTTAAGATATTATTTTGCAGGTAAACTCTGGAAATTTAATTGTTTACCGTTCGAGCTTTCCTCAGCTCCCTATGTGTTTACAAAACTCATGAGACCTGTAATGGCGCGTTTGAGATCCTTGGGATATCTCTCTGTCATATACCTTGACGACATATTATTGTTCGGACGCTCTTATGAAGAGTGTTTAAGAAATGTAAACGAGACTTGTGCGTTGTTACAAAGATTAGGATTTATTGTAAATATAGAGAAGAGCCAGATGCTTCCGTCCAGACGATGTATTTTTTTAGGTTATATGTTCGATTCGAACCGCATGACCATAGAACTGCCTGAGGAAAAGATGGAAAAGATTAGGGTATAGATTGATAAATTTAGTAATCCTAATAGGTGTAAAATAAGGGATTTTGCTGCTTTTATCGGTACCTTAGGTTTTTTGCCGGGCTATCAAACATGGTTGGATTTATATAAAGGATTTTGAGAGGCAAAATATTTGGCGCTTATGAAGAATGGCGGAAATTATGACGCCTTTATGAGTATTCCTACGCGCCTTAAAAGCGATTTTGAATGGTGGATAACCAACATTTATGCAACTGATATGTCTATTAGTAGTAAGCGATTTATACTCACTGTCTCATCGGATGCGTCACGTTCAGGCTGGGGAGCCTGCTGTGGAAATGAGCGAGCTAACGGCCACTGGAAAGTCGAAGAGCAACATTGTCACATTAATTATTTAGAATTGTTAGCGGTTTTTTCCGGTTTCAAATGTTTCGCGGATCGAGCACGAGACTGCGACATTCTTCTCAGAGTTGATAACACGACGGCGATATCGTATATAAACGAATGGGGGGAATCCGATACCCGAACTTAGGCGGGTTAGCAAAGTCCATTTGGTCGTGGTGTGAGTCTCGGGGTATATGGATATTTGCATCTTACATATCTTCATCCAATAATGTAGAAGCGGATTCGGAATCACGCAAGCTTGAACAAGAGACAGAGTTTGAATTGGGGGATAAGGCATTCAAAACGACTATTAAAAAATTAGGAGATTCGGAGATTGATCTTTTTGCCACACAGAAAAATGCAAAATGTGAAAAGTATGTCTCTTGACAGAGAGACCCGGACTCGATAGCGATCGACGCGTTTACTATAGACTGAAAGCCTTTTTTCTTTTACGCTCTTCCCCCATTTGCAATAATATTATGCGTCTTGCAAAAGATTAGATCGGAAGGCTCTCGGGGGACATTGGTGGTTCCATTCTGGACTTCGCAAGCATGGTATCCGCTGTTCCAGTCGATTTGTGAATCTGAGCTTATTTATTTCAAGCCAGACATTAATCTAATACTATCCATGAACAGGGAGCCGCCCCCATTACGGAGGAAAACTACCCTGGTGGCCGCGAGGTTATGTGGCGAGCGTTCAAGATGATAGGGAGCAATTTGCTATGGCGATTTTAAATGAGTAAAAAAAGGTTCTTGTTCCTGTATCATATCCTATAATACACGTTATGATTTTATTTTTTCATTGTATTCTATGACACATGTTATATTTGTTCGACTTTGGAAATACATCCATGAGCATCTGTATATCAGTCTTATATGTCCTCCCGTAACAAGCTTTAAACATCTACGATTGATCTTAAAGAAAGGGGCGCGTAATACAATGAAATGATTAAACGAACTTGCCTGTAAGTGAAGTTCTATCATAATTGTATGAAGCGCATCTTCCGAAAGACCGGTCCCACACAAAAAAAAATATTGATAGAAAGTATTTTCAGTAGTATAGCTGGGCCGGTTCTGGATACAGATTCCTGCACCTACCTATACCGACACTCTAGAACCTTCGGAGGTGGGTGTCCGTACTAAGTTGGCAACGTGTGCGCCCACAATTTCCGG
>JARQTI010000922.1:22103-37123 GCA_030142655.1 Trachelus tabidus
ACGGATTCTTACTCAGGGGTCCACCCTGAACCTGTATTCACTCACCGTGTATGGCAATTACGAAGCACCCTGTATATAATAGCCCGGTGCGCATTTATTAATATATGTTGAATTAGACCATGTATGATTATAGAACACATTATAATACATGCACTAGAAAGCAGTTAAGAAATTCTAAATGAAATTGTAAATAATTGTTGACATATGTGCAAAATTTATGTGCTTCAACTTATGGTTCTTATGACGTTATGTTAACATTTTTTGTACATTTTTTCATTACGTGCCGAATGTTTGATAATAGGTGAGCTTGAACACATTATTGGAGTGTTAGTATTATCGTGTTTATTGTACAATGGATTGGGTTCTGATTTAAGATGTACGATTACTAAATGCGTTCATCTATATTACAATTCACACTACAGATACTTCATTTTTTCCGATATTAAGAGATAGTGTTGGTATAGTTGTTGCTGATATTGATCGTTTGAGAATTAAATTTATGTCAGAACATAATGCTTGTATTTTACAGCATATTGTAGTCAAGTGGGATACCGCTCGAGATTCAAATTTCATAATTTTACTCTAAGCAACTTACATTTTGGGTGTTTTTTTTTACCGACATATTTCGATACACTCTTATTTCATTTACGGCTTTGCAAGATGCTTAGGGTCTGATTTATGACATGTGAGCTCGAGGCTCTTTGCACATTGGTTGTAGCCTGCTACCGTTTGTGTTATCGCAACATTGCAGTTAATATTAGCAGAACTAGCAGCTAGCTTGCTATGGTTCTGCGATAATACAACAGATTTGAGGGATAATCGTCCAGATCATTATCATCGTATATATCAGATTATTCAGGATAAAAAACAAAGTAAGTTACCATGTCCTTTTGATTTCAATGGTAGAGAACCCCGGCGGTATATACAGGTCTGGAAGCTCTGGTGGTGGAACAAGGGTTCACTAGCGTTACGAGGTTTTTGTATTTTACTCCTTTCCCGTGTAAATCGGGACTATCTACGGATGTTTTTTGAAAGTTTTGAAAGGAGCTTGTTTATTTTAAAAGACAAACTTTATCTTATTTTACGTTATACATCGTTTGTGTGGGATAAACTTTTAATGTAGTAAGAAGCTTGTAAAAAAATGGGCAAATTCTGTACTTCGGTTTGAACGATAATGAGTATTGGATCTAGACTGAAAAAATATATTCAAGGATGCACTTTTTAAAAAGTATTAATTGGACTGAAATGCATGTAAAGAAATGAGATAACTACACTACTCGAAAAAAGTGTGGAAATAAGGTAGTCTTTGTACGATTTATGATCTCTTATCTTGGTCTCGTAAATTGAGTGCGCGTGCATTCCCTAATGACTTATAAATCGCAATGACCCTCACGGCGTAGTAAGAACCACAAAAACGGGTATCTTTAGTGGTGCCATCCCTGCCATCAAAACTCCGCCAAGCTTCCAGGCCTGTATGTATATACGACCGTGGGTAGAACTAACTTCAGTTGGTGCGTTGTTTTGAATATTTTTAGTATTTAATCAATTGCCTTTTTGTCTCATAGCGCAAACGCTACCAGTATCCGGAACGATGACATAACTGCATTTGAAAAATACCCACACATGACGATTTTTTTTAAAGTCTGACTGTTCAATGCCAGTATGTATGCTTGATTTCGTTTAAGAATCCAGTATATAAAATTACTATTTCGCCTATTAATTCTTCACATGAAAGACTCTGTTAGGGAGATTGTGCATCACTAGTGTAAGTACACAAAATTTTATTTGCTGCCGCCCTTATTATACTTACTTATGGCCACATGTAACTAATTTGTAACAGAAATTATTTGCGTTCATATACTGCAAGATCGTAAAAATGTTTGACTATGCCTTTGGTAATATGACGCGATGTACTAGCATATATTTCCGAACGTGCTTTTGAGGGAAACGGATGTATTTAGCTGCTTAAATCCATGATATTTCATAGAGTGATTCCTTACAAAAATTATTTGCAGAATTGCTATTTTGTTTTTTTTATCATTTATTGTAAGCATCTGGTTCAGTGATTGTTATGCTTGTTCCGTGTATTGGTAAGTATGTTCTGGTTATAGTTTTGTGTAAAATAAGAATAATTTAAATTTTTTTTTCACGTGACACTCCAGACTCAATAATCAAATGCTATATTCTACTACTTTCTGTAAGACAGGCAAGTAACCCAACACATCCTGCACTGTTGTAGTTTATAATAATCATTAAATTCGATTAAAAATATTATTCTTACTCACGTGAAATGACAAGAAACTTTATATTTATAATAATAGTTCAAGTTCAAAATGGCTAATTTAGATCCACAATCTCCTTAAATCAAGGAAGTTCAATTAAATTATATTAAAAATCAGTTATTATCTTCTGCGTACAGGTTAGGACAAATGTATCAATGAATAAGACTTTTTTTTTTGTATATCATCTACATATAAATTTCTAACGTATAAAGATTAACATAAAACGCTTTCTGACATTGCGTGTCGTGGTATTTCTGGAAGGAATCTTCACCTTTGCTTTAAAGTGATAATCTGAAGTGATAATTCTTGATGAGGCGATATTGACAAATATAAATGTCCAATGAAGTGTTAGACAAATTCTAAACATGTCATTGGCGACGACAGTTTTAATAGTTTAAAATTTGATACTATGAAAATTAGGATTATGTATTACAAGTTTTCACTATTTACGGAGACAATATGGTATCACATTAGCACAATCATACGTCATGGTTAGATGTATAACCTGGTGCGTCAAGATGTGTTTTATGAGTTTTAGTACGCCAACGATTTTGCTAAACAAATGCGTATAATAATTGTTATATATAATGCTATTTGATAGATAAACAAAAAATGTAATTTTTTGAAATCTTAGAAGAATTAGTTCTTACATATTATTGCAGTTCAATAATGGAGCTTTCGTACGATTCAGATTCATAAAGGTATACAAAATCTGTAGTATGATTGGATTTCTATTTGTAAAAAGTTTTGTTGTCAATGATATGTCTAGTATGTACCGGATTGTATAATACGGATATCCCTCCACTGAAATACAAACTAGATCTCTCTATAGTTTATATAAATCGTTATTAAAATTTTCAGTATAACTTGTTGATACAATCCATAAACTATAACTTCAGTTATAGTAAGAGGAGTGCATTATATTACGAGAATCTCCTTGATTACTAGAAAAATGTTAAGGAATGCACATTATAGTGATTTTCTTCTATTATTATACATATACCACTAAACCTTAGAAATTTAGCATGTTATTTCTATCTCTATTTTGTAAACTGTTCATCTGATTTTAGTTCCAGTTTCCATGTATGTCGGTTAAATCGTTTTATTTTATTACCTGCATTTAAGTGAGCACCTGATACAAAAGCTTTCAATCTTTTAATTATCGCCACTTCATACTTGAATAAGGATTGTTATACATGTTCATGATTTTTAAGATACCATATTTAAATATTTCATCCTCACAAGGTCAATATGAAAGTCTCAGATGTTTGACTCATGTTTACTACGATATTAGTTACATAGGAATGTTATATGATCGAATCGTATCATCACGATTTTACAACAATTAAAATAAGTATCAAAAAGTGTTTTTCATTTTTATTATACAATTAAATAGTTGAAACAAAAGATGTTCCGTTTCAATGTAGCAAGCGGTATATCTAACCTTGTTATCAAACTTCTTCTTTTTCGAAAGCTTTGCTTCTATATTATTATATAACAAAGTTTTGTGCTATTGAAAGAAATGTAAATCGAAATTTCATGACATAACGATTCCTTGGAAATATCTGTGTACACGTAAGTACAGTACAACCTTTGTTACACCGTGTATTTAGGTTAAAAACACTAAAACATGTAACTATAAAGATGCTTCGCTTTGTGTGTTAACTATTTTATTGGTTATCAAGTTCAGAAGATAGCACCATATCCGGATTTTGCAGGATACACATAGTAGGTGTGTTCTTGTTACCTATACTTTCTGCACTTTTTGAAAACTGAAGAAAGTGTAGGTAACAAGAACAAACCTAATGTCTAATTAAAGTGTTACACTATACAGATTTTGAAATTACTCACGGGGATATGGTCGCTAATTGTATACATTAAATTAAAATGACGCACCTAAAAGTTATAAACAATTGAATGTGTTTTCAACGTATTGGCCACCTTTTTTTTTATTTTAAATGAATTTGCGATTTAAAATTAATTTTTTCGAAAAATTTTATTATTTGCTTTATAAGGAACACTGTTTAGATAAATCTCAAAAACAAAGGAAGAGGTGAATGTAAGAACCACAAAAGTTGAGAATCTTTTCTTAGAAATTAATTATTAAAGTTATTATCTAAATTACATGTAGCCCTATACATTTTTATTTGGAATTTTGTTTTCCATCGTATTTTAATAATAAAGTTGGTCATCGTTCTGTAAAACGTATAAGTTATTTATAATTTTCAATATACGGGAAGAAACGGAATGACTTCATTTTAGGTTTTCTTGTGTCTACGCCAGTTTTTGGAATCATAATCGTAACGTGAATAAATTTGTTGTATTGGACGCACATATAATAGAGGTTGCATTGTAGGTCGATAAAGATGGTGGTTTATTGACAGATTGAGTAACGTATTAAAGTTGATGTATTTATATACATACTTTCATTTAAATTCAGGTAAAATGTATTGTATTGTCATAAAAGCATTTAAGCAATATATGTAAAGAAACACATTTGGTAACAGTTACATCTCAACTACATAAATTGTCTGTTCTTATGTCGCAGCAAAGTAAAAGTTACGTGAATGTGATGTCAAATATAATTGCTGGGATTCACCGAAAACAATTCGTTTTAATTAAAAAAGAATTTTTAATATATTTTCATCAATTAAATTTTATTTTCTACAGTAGGTCCTACGTGGCTTCTATGGTTAAATTTTAATATTAATTTCTGCCAGTATGACAGTTATCTATTTATCTTGAATGGCATTATTCTTTTATCCAAATTTACCGTCTTTATGGTACTGAAATAGAATTATAAAACCTTTTGATTTTGTTTCATTGTGCAATTTCAGAATCTGTCTCATAAATTCCATAATGACTTTTTAATTATTTTGCCGTGTTAATGATGACCTAAAATTTTTCTATTTTTAAATAGTATAATTTTTAAAACTTCATTTATTTAAATAAAATTTATTGTATGGTTACACAAAAACATAGAACTTATATATTAAATCATCCTAATGAATATATTTTCATAGCGTCGTTTACTTTTTGGAGTTTCTTGTAAACTTCTTCATATGAACTATTTATTCAAATACGGCACTCAATCTGGTTACGTCATGTAGAATCTCGTGCGGTCATAGTTACGCAGTGTATAATCGCTTCTGTTTCTATGTTATTATCCTGAATGCTCGGTGCCTTGAAAACCATGACCAAAAATTGGTTGATGTTTATCTTTAAATCGTATTTTAGAAAAAGTAAAAGGTTATGCGAAATTGGAAAACCACTGAAATATGTGCATTTTGAACTTGAATTGGTTGAATAACTTTTCAAAGATGATAAACAATACAATGGTTATTTAAACCCAGTATTAATATATTGATAAGGTGTAACGTCCTGGCTATAGTCACATAGCAATAATCGATAATACATAGTTTGACCATGGCGGGCATCTAATAAAAAATTTGCATTGTACAAAGAACTTCTATGTAGTACAATCAATGACAGTAATTCTAGCTAACAAGGGATTGGCATCGTAGATGGAACTATTATTCACGCTTTAGTAAATTTTAATTATTGGTCGTAATAAATATAATTTGTAGCTGACACTCTCCCTTATATTCGATGAAGGTTCACTTATGTTCCACTGGTCCTTTCATTTGATACAACTGTAATTTATTATTATTAACAGTCTTATCTTTAAAAAATGTGTAAACGCGAACATCCTTTCACATACAATTTAGTTCTTTCGGATCTTCAGTTTAATGTTTGATTATAGTGTTAACGCACATCTAACTTCTATGCCCGGGTCTTCGAGTTTACTAAAGTTTCTTTGCTTGCTCAGAGCCTTATTTAATTGTAGTATGTCTTTGTACTTGTCTGAAATACAGTATAATTGGTTGTGTATTTGTTTTTTAATAATACTGGTTTAAATCTCGTTCATGCTGATGTTGATGTTGGTTAGAATATATATGCTGTTTCGATTTAATACTAGATATATATACCCTTCTCTAGTCTAATATGAAAGGGCGTTCCGATGGTCATCGTATTTATAGATTTTTATTGAAACATGGTGCAAAAATCCATCTTAGTTAATTTTGTCATTATAATTATTGTTTGGTAATTCTCTGGCTTGTATTCTTTCGATGCGGTACTCAAACATTATTAAATATAATGAAGGCTGCACTTTTGCACGTTAAACCAATGGTTTTTACCATAGGAAAGCGTATTTTGAATGAAAATTATAGAGCGATAGAGATAGATATAATTAATAATAATAGTGTGTGCTGTGTTGTGGGGGATGAGGAGTGACAAAAATGGTTCTAAACCCATTCGAGAGAGTGTATATACGTGTAATGGGTGCTAGCGTAATAGGACATTAAGCAACCCTAGTGAATAGATTGAATAACAGAAGTATCGACAACGAAGTGAAAAAGAATTTGATTAAATTGCAAGAGACTACGATCGTTTGCTGGGTTCTTGTACCATGAGAACGAGTTTGCAGAAAAGATGTCTAAATTTCTGTTATTGAATTTACATTGTTATTAACGACTGCACAATTATATAATGTATAAATAAATTAGTTAGGAAAGCGGAGTAAACGCAGGATAAATAATTGTAATGAAAACTATAGTTCAATTAATTTAAAGCTGCGTATATCTTTATGAGAAATGATTGTAAGGATATATGCATTTTGAGGGTTCGACATCTTTGCCATGGAAATGTGCATCTGCGTTCAGAAATAGTCTCATACGCTGCTTTCTGAACATATTAAGACAATAGTTTCTAACAAATATTCGCTTTACATTGGCTCTGTTATAGCTCAGTCCGCACTGATATTTATGATAGAGCTACGCGGAATATTCTTGCTTGATAACTCGCTATACGCCAATCTGCTCATAGCTATCATATTCTATGGCGATTTCGAGAATTTAGTTTGACGCCCAAAGCTTGTAGTTTAAGTCTTAATAATTGAAACTGACATGTATATGTTTAGTTTTTAACGACATTATGCAAATGTCCCTTTTATCGATATTAGCGACTCGCATTTAATAAGACCGATGAAATCGGGGTGCGATTCTACATTTCGAATTATAGTATATCTGTTATAATGTCTATTTCTTTTCTATTCTCCATTTCCTCTTTTATCTCCTTATCTCGTGAGATAAGGAGGATATGGATCGTGATCCATATCTTGCGTTTCCCCTCTACCGTCCTCCCTTTATCCTTCTTTACTTTAATTGACAATATGTTTGGAAATATATTATATATCATTGTTAGAAGTTATCAATTTGTTTCTTCTTTCCTCCATCAGTCATTTGCTCAATGATTGGTTTAAATATTTAGCGTTAATCATGTTCAATTCAACACTTCAGAATACCTTAAGTCCGATTTATAAAAGTATTATAAGGCAATTTGTTTTCATTGTTAGTATGTTTCTTTGATGCTCATTGGTCAATCAATAGCAGTGAATTTACTGTATCATCAGTTTAAAGGTTGAGAAAGGAATCTACGAAGGATAGCGAGATTCGAGAGTTCGACAGGAATCGTCAACGGACAGGATGTTCTTCGAAACTGCGGCATTTCATTGTACTTTGTATTATATAGAGTCGCGCCCTGATGGTATTGTTATTAGACTATGCTCAGTCACCGTATCAAGAATATATATATGTATATATGAATTGTTAAGCAAGATAATCATCGTATCGCTCATTTAAGATAAACCGCTCCATGCATTCATGGTACCTATTCCACCCCCACGTTCCCCTCTACCATTATAGAAATGGGAGCTAGCGGGAACCACCGGTCGAAAGGACGTCCGGTACAAAAGAAAAAAGGATTGGCGAATCGAGCTGATGGCATAAGACACCAGGCGCCCAAAAGGATTGCAATTATCTTGAGGTCATTGGGTTGTGACGATGTAGGGATCCGCGTTGAAACTAGCCCTTTTTCGTTACACAGTTGATTGGAGAGTTTTTTAGTTAAACGTTAATAGTAACAATAACAGCTGACAACAACTACATTACAATATAATACAGTTAATATAAACTAACCACATTCTCTATATCAGATAAGTGACTTCCTACCTTCAATAACAATTCTGCAATATCTCATTGCTCCTTATTTACTTTAACATTAGTACTAAATATCATGCGTTTGAAAATATTCTGTATATCGGAGGATGAACAGAAGCATGGTCTATCGGCTCGAGAGCGGACACAGCAGGTCCGTGTCTCCAACAGTCTCCGAGGTCCTGAAAAGCGTCCTTTTCCAATCAGATTCTCTCAAAGACTGTCCAAAAATCCGGTACGCCAACGCGGCCCCCCTCGCGGGAGAAGGGAAGACCACCTTGCTCGCACCCGATCACGTTTACAAAATAGTAGAAGTTGAAAATAACTATTCAAATTAAGGAAATTATCGTTGCCTGGCATTTATATTCCGACACGGCTATCCTGACTGGGTATACACCCAGTAAATAAGTTATTGATCAGTAATGTAACCTGGAAGTTACCTGTAATTGTAACTAAACGCTTTCGATATGTTGAGGATATGTAACGTAGGCGTAACATGCAATGTTTCAGTTGTTACATGCAGGTAATGCAACGTACATTACATGTTGTTTTGTTGTTACTGCATGTAACAAAAATGTGTTATTGTTACGTAACATGTATTGTGACCGCCCAACGGCGTAGCCGACAAATAATCCGTGGCCGCTCCCAACGTGCTGAAATCAAAGAAAAGATCCGAAGATCTAGTTATTGGGCGCCAGGTGTGGCTTCCCCGCACCACCACCCCTCACCACGGCCGTTTTCCGATTTCCCGGCGGCTCAGCCTCGAACAGCCCCACCTACGAACTCTTTGGAGATGGAGGCCGGTGGCACTGCCGTGCTGTCGGCAACGCGCGGAGGTGCGGGGCTTTTGTAATGTGTCGTCCTAACGCCACGTTACAGTATACAACGATATGACGTCCGCTAGATGGCCTACGACTCAAACGTTTATCGCAAGCGATTCGTGCCCCTAAAATGTATAAGACAGCGCAAAGACGCAGCTTCATCTGCACACTGGAGGGATACCCTTCGAAGGCTTCAACCGGTTGGCGTAATTTGCCCATAACTTCTTATAATTTTAAATAATAACTGTTAATTTTTTTGACTCTCAGGTCAAGGGGTAGCGATTTAGCAACCATTCAGTTCTTTTGTGGACTGAGAGTCCACAAAAGAGAAGGCAATGTGTATTGTCAAAATGACTAAATTTTTGCAGTATAGCTAAACAGTAACGCAGTTGTGTGATTCATGTTACATAATACGGTAACGCTATTGAGTGGGAAGTGATACGTTACATGTAAGTCACAGATAATGTTACTTGTTACATGTCAGTTACATTACGCAATGTACGGGCAATATAACTGAATTTTATCGATTATGTAACGCATGTTATATAACACATTAACATTGTTGAGTGGGTAACAAGCACGGGTCAAGTTCGCTAGGAACTTCACGCTCAGGTACAGGGCACAAACGATCATGCACGTATTTGTACGTTCGATTACTATTCAAGGACTTCAGTTGATATCTATCACCGTTCAGCACCTTCAGAATTTTAAGTAGCCTTTTTAATTTAGGGTCTAACTTCGTCTGATTACACTCGTGATTCTAAATCAGAACAAAGTCCCCAACAGAGAACCTCCAAATCCTGAGAGTTACGTTCTATCGAGTTCGCCGTTTACTCCCTAATCTGGAGAATGTTAATTTCATCCTCATCATCATAAAAAGTCATTAATCCGAGCGGTCTGGTCACTCTACTGATAATTAATTCCAATGAACTAGTCTTAGTTGACGCGAATCGTGTTGCAATTCAGATCCAACTGTACATTACCTAACCCATCCGGCCAAAACCGATTTTCGTCAGACTCTACAGCCGTGAGCATATTCTTCAGAGTGCCCATAACACACTCGACCTGTCCATTAGCACGGAAACTGCCCGTTGCTATCAAATGAAGATTCACGTTGTGGGAATCAAAAAATTCTGAAAAATTCCCACTCGCGCGCCTTCCCTGATCAGCGATGACTCGAGAAGGAGTACCAAACAATGCAACAGCAAATCTGAGAGCCCCCATGGCACTTGCGGAGTCAATACACAAGGTTGAGAAGGACGAATTTTGTAAAAGCGTCAATGATAACGAAAACGTATTCCCTAATACCGTTCTTTCCACTTACAAGGAAGGGACCTCAAGTGTTGTCCTGCGATTACGTTCATTTTGAAATATGTTATTCTTCATAAAAATCTAAGAGACACGTGTTTTTTATCGGCGGTAACACGGATTAAGGGATTGAAATCAACCTCCAAAGTTGGGCTCCTCGAGAGCGGTTTTCACAGTTTCGCATCTTTCCAGCCGAGATATTTAAATGGGATCAATTGGAGAATAATCGTCATGATGAATAATGAAAAGTGCATTTTGCTCAGCTCCGGGAAGCAAGGGGGGCGGGTGAATGTCCAAAAATATACGGTATATAACAAATTGATGAATTTATCATGCAAAAATGATAAATTCCGTTTTATGTATTGGTGATATTTTGTTTATATGTATTTTCACTCTTAATATACTTTTAAACAAGCAAATTAACAGAAAGGAATTTATTTATTAAAAGAAGTTTATAAGACTATACGCGTATAACAGAAATCGACTGTTGATCTGACTACTATGAGACTCGGGATAGACCGCAACGCCACTCGTTGCTTTATGCAATTTTTATGTTCACTTTAGACTGTTAATCGTTGCTTCTGATTGCCAATAGTGCGACCCTCATGTAACTGTAAAATAATGATAATTAGATTCGACACTGGGCGTTCATCATTAAACTGGAACCAGACCATAATTCGAGCAGTTGCCTTATAGAGTTTTTATACCCATAAGCATCATCTATTTTGATGTACCTATAATAGTTGAACTGGTGCGACTGTAGAAAGTCGTTGAAACAACCATTGTATTCGGACGATAAACGTCGTGCGACTACAACCATGTTTTATAAGAGGGGTTTCCCCGTTTTATCGGTACCGAGGACTTATTATTAAAACATACACCTGACATACAAGGTGTCGATAGTATAAAATAGTTCAGACATGATCGTAATATTAATTATTTAAGTGACTTATTTATTCAATTACTTTATTTGATTGCTTATACAATTGTTGTATCTGTGTAGTGTATACATTTTTTATGTATACAATTACATTTAACCAATTAATGGAGAGATAGTGAATTTTATTGACAACGTTTTTTGCTCGGTTTTATGACTAAAATAATTCGCCCAAAGATATCTCTTAAGTAATGCTCGTACGCATTGCACGAAGTTAAGGAGACAGGTACATACAGTAATGACTTGAAAAAAAGCTCTTTTTTACGATTTTTTTTGGCCACACGTTAAAATAATTAATGACAAATCTTTTTCCACTTGAAAGATATATATTTGAAGATGGTGTACAAATTTTTTTGAGGCAAAATCTTACGAAATGCCGGAAGTACAGTAAATTTCCCAGAGGTCCAAAAAAAAAAGTGGTTTGCGGTGATCACCGCTGCTGGCGACTGGATCGTCTGAAATCAAAAACCAAAGCGGGAATCATTAGTTAATGATATAATACTGTACTTGGACTTTGGTGGATTTTGATTTTTCACAAAATGGCGGATGTTGAAACTCAAAAATTTTTTTTCACCAAAATTTCACTCACCTTTTCGGCTGTTAAAAAACAAATAATCGTAAAAATTAAAAATCCTTCGTCCAAGTACAGGATAATTATATATATAATAAATAAGAAAAAGGTCCAGCTGATCGGTAAAGCCGTTCTCAAGTTACAGTGATCACCGACTTCGAAAACATGGTTTCGAGAGAAACGCGTTTAAAGTTTTGAGTACGATTCACATGCAGATAAAAAATTTATTTTGGAACTTACAGTTAATCACCTATTCCAGGGCCATATATTACCCCTTCCTTCGCTTTCGTAGCTGCAGCAGCATTGAATTTGAGCTGTCGTCGAGCCACTCTTGTCTCTCGGGTATTTTCTAGCGAACGTCGGTTCGCATTCTGAACTCGCGTAGCATCCTCTTTCTTCGCAAATGTGTGTGCGTGTGGTCCCAACTTAATCCCCATAGCATCAAAAATGGATAACAATCCTCGTGTACCTTCATTAAAAGTGCAGGTAGCAATGTTGGCGGCTATGCTGACGGTAGTAAATCTCCCGGGTAACGTTTTCGGCATAATCTTCCAAATGCTTTGGTTGAAACTTTCGTTGCTGTTCTGTGTGAATCCTCCAATGCATCTTTCCAACAATTCTTTGTTTGTAAGACTTTCGTAAATAGGTTTTATTGCATCTACGACTTCCTCTGGCAGGGCAGTGTTTTTTGCAGAGAATACTTTTAAAATATGCTACTTTTAGAAAATGTAAAAAAAAATCAATTTTTTCAAATTGATTACTGTACCTGCCTCTTTAACGATCATTCGATGGTTGCACGATCATCGTTTTACAGTTACACCGGTCACGAAGGCAACTGCAACAACCGTAAGCAAATATATTCATCTTTGCCTACACTCGTTTTCATGCGGAAAATGCAACCTTTAAACAATGCTTGTAAGTGTATTTGAAGTCAACCATTACTCGACCATTAGAAAACGTTTCATATTAACAGTGGTTTGTTAGTCTAAGTGACGTAAAATTCTTGCACATTGCAACTAGTTGTTTTGGCGTTCACGCAGCATTGTCTCGGATCGTGCAGGGATAGCGCGACTATTCAAAACAATTCAAAAGTAATTTATCAGCTTCATTTCAATACGTTACAATATACTTTATGACGTGGCATGTCACAAAAGATATAGGAAATTGACGAAAACAGAAATTAGCATAAATAATGTGTATTTCTTCCCTTCGGGGTTTGTGTTTTGCAAGGAGTGGTCGGTCCCGTAAGGGAACCCACACGGAAATTATCCCTCTATGGGGCCCACGTAATAACAGCGACGGCCCTGAGTACGGCAGAAGAGCTCAGGGAATGCGCACCACAGCATTGGCGTGACATGCCAGCAGGAGGAGTGCCACTACGACCGTAGAGCACCACTGGAGGAGGTTGCCTACGCAGCAAGATGCCACGAGAAAGAGGAATAGGGTGCGAATATGATTCCCACCCCGTAAAAAGACATTGCAATCACCCAGAAGAGGAGAAGATGCTGGGATCTATTTTTCTAAAATCGAAGAGAATAATTGAAGATCGCGGGCGAATTGGGCTGTTGACAGTGCTATGAAGGGTGAGTGACGCTACCAAGTGTTAATAATTTTGTAATTTATCGAGATAAATGGGATTGTAGATTTAGCTGTCGGATTTATAATTCAGACAGCACGTATCGCTTTCCGCTTGTACGATCGTGGAGATCCGATGCTAGCTAATACGGTGACGATCTGGAGAGAGATCTCGCATGAAAATTCCGTTTATAGCTTTTTTGTTATTAGTTGAAGCATGCCAAATTATTTTAAATGTGTCGATATTTTTTTAAAAGCGCGAGCCGTTGAGCCAAGCAGGCCAACGGTTCGTCGATTCGGAGAAAACCCCAATGTTGCCGAGCTACTCGCGCGTAGCACAACGGTCGCATAAAAAAGAAGGATGGCAGATTCGATATTGGGACGTGAACAGTGAGGGGCGCTCCCCAATATCTCGTTGTAAGACGGAAAGTAAAGTCACTTCGCCATCCAAAATGTTGCGAAAGGAAACCTCTCGGTTCAATCTTTTCGTACAACAACATACAAAATTTCGTTGTGTTTGAGTAACGTAGAGGCCATATAAAAGTACTTTTTCCGGGCGATAAATTCGTAGATTGTAGGAAGGTAGCTGGAAGATTGCGTATTTGCTGTATTCAGATTACTCGTAACAGGATAGGATATGCGTGCTTAGTACCACTAGAAAAATCTAGATTCCTAGCGGGGGGAATATTCGGGATTTGTGTAATAGGTGTCTTGATGGAAGGTCAAGAATAGTTATTGTTGTGAAGCGTCGAATTATAAATATTGTGAAGCAGACAAGACCGGCAATAGGCCATCTGTTAGCGAGTTTAGTAAATATTGCTGAAATATCTTTAGCATTGCAGGACTATTGTATTTGGAATAAGCCCCTTCCCTTTACCCTTTCCTCATATTCCCTACCCCCTTGAGCAATGGCTCAGAGCCATCGAGAGTAGTATAGCTATGAGAGTTCTGGATACAGATTCCTTCATCGACCTTTACTGACACTCTAGAACCTTCGAAGATGTGTGTCCGTGCTAAGTTGCCTCCGTGAGCTCTACGATTTCCGGAAGTGACATCATCAAGACCCCTCGATTCTAAGAATTTTCGCTCGATTCCGGGAATTTTGCGCTCGATTCTGGGAATTACGCACGATCCAGAATCTTCTAAAACATTCTAGAACCTTCTAGAAGTTTCGATGGTTCGTGTCCATGTTAAGTCTCGGAGGATCGCTTCCAGAGCCGGCGGTCCTCTCGTCCGACGTGTTGAGGCAGTTCTTTGCCCCCTACCCCGGGAAACCTTCCAGAAGCTTCGACGAGCCCCGTGCACGTTCGTACAGGTTTCGGACGGCAGCCCTCAGCCCGCTTGACCTCGAACGTTATCTCGCTGAATTGCGCATCGTCGATGCAGGAAGTTCCCAGAAATTTTCTCCCTAACCTTGAACCTTAGTGCGTAGAAGCGACGAATCAAAGAGAGACGAGCGGCATCCCCTTT
>JARQTI010000923.1:1327-31679 GCA_030142655.1 Trachelus tabidus
TAAATAATGACATTCTCTGTAAAAAGAGATAGTCATTAATAATGGCCAATGTAGACGACAATTTCACATCCAGTAATCTAGCAGGGAATGCCTGCGAATGACTCACGGCAGTGCGTACCGTTTTGACGTGTGTATGTGCTACGCGAATGGATATGAATCCTAACGATGGGAGTTCACACATCGAAAGAATCGTGATTCAAGTTCCTCTGGCGTAGAAGGGTTTCGTTCGTTGCATGTTAAGCAATCAAATTTCTAACTCCTTTTGCTACCGATCAGGGACAATCGATCGATCGTGAAGTATAAGTAAGAATGTCTCATAAATTAATAGTAATTAAAATTTTTTTATCAAAGGCCCTCTCTGGGTAATGTATTTGGTGGCGATGCACCGAGGCGAAAGTGACCATTGGCAATGAAAACCAATGTTTCTTATCATTTCAGAAGATGATCGAACGTCGTGCCCGAGAATGAGCCAGAATTTGCAGAACTCGACTTTGGTGAGTGTGTAATGTATAGCAGACGATTAGAGCTATCTACATACTAACGATACAAAATGGGAATACTCCTAGAGAACCTAACCCATCTCGAGATACGTACGACTGACTCTTGTTTTCTCGTCTTTGCGACGTGTCTAGAGATTAATACAGCCGACCGTGACAGCTGCAGTAATGCCAACGTACCACAATGCCGGCGGTGTCTACCCGAACGTCTCAGCAGCAACGCACCAGGCGAAACTCGATGGGAATCAGAATCATCACACCATCCCCTCAAGTGTAATGTCCCATTCCCTCATCCAGAACGCAAGCCAGCAACAGCATCCGATTTCCTCTAATTTAACAGCCCCCAACGTTCCTTCTCATCCTGTATCTCCTACCATGACTACGCACTCGAATCTGACACCCCACAACGTGGCCAGTCACCCCAATGCTTTATCGTCTCCGATAATCCTCCCGACGAACGCGACGAATCCTGGCAACGCGCCGACCTTACTGGTCAATCCAAGACACGAGGTCAAGCTCAATGCCATGCCGTAAGTAGGAGAGGGATAAAGCGATGACTGACTGCATCTTTGATCTTCTTCATGTCTCTTTAGATCCCGTATCATTTGGAACGAATGATCTGAGAAATTTATCAATAATACTACTTTACAGGTGGTTTCATGGGAAAATCTCAAGGGAAACGGCAGAAAGACTGTTGCGACCAAGAGAGGATGGTCTCTTCCTAGTAAGAGAATCGACAAACTTTCCCGGTGACTACACTCTCTGCGTCTGCTATCAAGGACGTGTCGAGCATTATCGGGTCAAATATAAGAATAATCAACTGACCATCGATGACGAAGAGTTTTTTGAAAACCTAGCACTTCTGGTCGAACACTACGAGCAGGATGCAGACGGGCTCTGCACGCAGTTAACCAAGTCCTTGCCGAAACAGGGCAAGCAAGACTTCTGCGTCGATCCAAAGGCTTTCGTTGAAGCAGGCTGGGTCATTCAGACTCATGAACTCGAGTTGAGAGAGTGCATAGGTAAGGGAGAGTTTGGGGATGTCTTGCTGGGAGTATACAGGGGCGAACGGGTGGCTGTCAAAATGCTGAAGGACAACAGTGAGGCTGCGCAGAGGTTCCTGGCTGAGGCGAGTTTAATGACTTCGTTGATTCATGACAATCTCGTCAAGCTTCTCGGTCTCGTATTCAATAATCAACACATGTATCTTGTCACGGAATACATGAGCAAGGGATCCCTGGTGGATTATCTTAGGTCCAGAGGACGGCTACACGTCTCCAAGAAGGACCAAATCAATTTCGCATTGTGAGTATCCATGATCTTTGGCATCTTCTACCGTGGACCACGCGAATACTCACTTACTGGATTCGATTGACATTTTTTTCAGCGATACCTGTGCTGGCATGGCATACCTGGAGTCACGACATGTCGTGCATCGTGATCTCGCTGCGAGAAACGTCCTTGTTGCCGAGGACAATTCAGCGAAAGTTTCCGACTTCGGCCTAGCCCGCGATGAGAATTTTACTCTCGACGGCGGAAAACTGCCAATCAAGTGGACTGCCCCTGAGGCTTTGAAACAGAACGTAAGTATCTGCTGCTCCGGAGATTCCAAATCATTTTTCTACCTTTCGCTTACGATTATCTTTAAATGGAGTGCTCTGGTGTGTTTCAGAAATTCTCAAATAAGTCTGATATGTGGAGCTTCGGGATTCTTTTGTGGGAAATCTATTCGTTCGGTCGTGTGCCCTATCCGAGAATTGTAAGTAATATCTATGAAGCCTCCTTACGGCTTACGGTACTTTATATGTTAATCGTGTCTTTGCATCAACGCATTTGCAGCCCTTGGCGGACGTCGTCAAATGTGTAGAGAAGGGTTACAAAATGGAACCGCCAGATGGGTGTCCTCCCGAGGTATACGATATCATGCGCCAGGTGAGCTTTCTCGTTTATTAAACGCATGTTTTTTACCACGTTATTTGATTTCATAGGTTTTGCAAGACATGTATTTACGAAAGTACTGCGAGTACCAAGAGTATCAAATCCTTTTTTTTACTAGGCATGGGACCTTCAGCCAGAAAAACGACCTACGTTTCACGAAATAAAGGCGAAACTCGGACAACTAAAAGCCGAGTGCACAAAAAATGCGAATTGAATAAGATAAGTTTACTTTTAATAGTGTGAGCAGTTGTAAAAGACAGGAAAGTGGGATGGAGGAGTTCTGACGAAGATTTTTTATAATCAGAGACAAAAACAGTAGTGGCTCTAAATACTCGGGGACAAGAAACAGATAAGAAAAATGCAATTTTTACTGTATATTGTATAAACGTAGCAACGTCGCTGCTTGTATTTATTGTTATATTAGTTTATTTTACGGGGTGGGAACGGGTAGGGGGGAGGGAGGTACTTCCTTTTGCTTTTTATATGACGAATATTATGCAAGAAGAAGTTACTATAAAACGTCGATCGTGCCTTCGTACGATATTTTTAGGAAACACAAGTGTAACTTCCACTTTCCAAATTGCATGTGAAAACACTTGTTCGGCGAAAGAGCCATGAATTACCAGCGGCCTCTGTTTGGCAATTATTTGCGAATACGTCTAGCCGATAGTTTCACGTATTTCTCAGGCTAACATGTTATATTTCTATGACACATGTGCACTACACGCGGTGACGTTCCTTTGGTAAAAGATCTGGACGTAAAGACAACTACATATAGCATGGCTCTATTTATTGGTTCTAATACAGTGGAGTCCGGCAGTCACGACTCTGCTTATAACGATCGGCCACATACTACATCCTACTTGCTCTTTCAAGTTTCTCTTTAGTAGATAAATATATCCCTACATATTTTCAAATTGCTTGTTACGTCGCCCGTTCAGTACGACGGCATTTTCCCGTCCCCCCGAATGTCGTTATAAACGGACTCCACTGTATATCGCGAGGCTCAATATCACGTCGACTATTGGGACCCAAGTTGTTAACCATTCCGTCATCAACAGAACGATTTATCGTTATTATCCGTCACTTCATTTAACACGACAAGATTCCACGTTAACGTGGATTGCGCGTGATCTTTGAAAATCTAGTTTTTACTTTTAGGCTCAACGTTTCAATGCCATGAGAATTTGATGGTACATTAGATATATATATATTATACATGGCATAGACACACGTTAAAACGTACATATGTAGTAAAATACATACTTTCATTTTAATCAAAGATTCGTTCTAGTAAGTATTAATCAGTAATTAAATTATTGCGAATGTATTTAGGAGTTATTTCAATTCTCTGTCTGTTTGGGATATCCTATTATGTATCTTTGCTAGTGGTGTAAATGTAACTGTACATATTATTGTATATAATTGTTCGTCGAGAAAGAAGGGAAAAAAAATATCCCAAGAGCCGTTGATATTCATAAAAGATTTAAGGAAAATGTCTATTTGCGTCGCCCCGATGAGCTACAGGATAAAAATAAAGAAACACGCCCGCATTTTCAATTAACGAAAAATGCAACGACAGGAATGAGAGCTTCCAGACGCGTGGTAAACTATCGTAATGCAAAAACTACAAAAGTTAATCCGTGCCCGTGAAATATTATCCATTGAATTTCTTACGGTATACGTGTTAAGATAAGTTAAAGAACTTTAGAAAAATTCTAAAGTTTGATCAAAAATCACTTTTGCACAGTGGAGTCTTAGAATTATTTATGTCAAGTTCACGAACTCATTACAACGTCGGCAGTAGTTTCGGCGGAAGATCGTAGAAACGGTGAAAGGTTAATGTCGATTGCGTTTTATCATTAAATTCTGTTACTGTAATTTTTGGAATCGTCGTTTAGATTGTCTAATATTTAGCGTCTTGAATAGTGTGATCTGATATTATCATTTTTTACGATTGTACATTTTTCATATTTATCCTGAATTCCTTATACCGTCGCGATTTTTGGTATGCTCGTCGTGTGCGCACAACGATTTATTTTATTTTTTAATCGTAACCAATCCATTAGGCTCTAAGAAATTTAATATATATTAATATAAAATTACACAAATATATCATCCAACTGAACTAACGAATAAGTCTCTCTTTAAAAGCATTTTTAGGTCAACGTACTGCCTTGAAAACTGTCGCTGAGAAGAACGACGGTTTTCAAGTCTGCTATCCCAACGTCACCTTGAGGATTCTCAAGTTGGACTACGTGTCTGATTGTGCCTTGTCTCGCCATTCCTTTTTTTCTTCAAAAATTCCCAAGTCATTGATCATTTTGTCTTTTTTCACTTTTATGTTTTCTCTCCTGCCTAAACAATTTGAACAAATGGTACGAAACCTTTCATTCGTTACAATTTCTAGAATTTTCATTTCCTTTAGTCTCGTCCAGTTCACTTTCCGATTCGCATATGTCTGGATCACTCGAATTCACACTGCAAATCTCTTTTGGGCCTTTCTTCGTCGT
Source organism: Trachelus tabidus (assembly GCA_030142655.1). Taxonomy (NCBI): domain Eukaryota; kingdom Metazoa; phylum Arthropoda; class Insecta; order Hymenoptera; family Cephidae; genus Trachelus; species Trachelus tabidus. The sequence continues at coordinate 6,276 of JARQTI010000923.1, forward strand.
AGATAGCTCATTCGATTCGCCTGATTTTTCCGATTCCTCTGATTCGCTCGCGAATTCTACAGACTTTAACTGAACTCCATTCTTATCTTTTGATCCAAAATCATCCTTTCTTTCCTCGCCAACGAGTGGCTCCAATAATTTCTCGGATACGAATTCGTTGTCGTTTGGTACGATCTTATTCGAATCCTCCGGATTCTTTTCTGGATGCATGCCTACTTTATTTTCAGCATCTATACGAAGAGTATCAAGTTCTTTATTAATCTCATCGGTGAATTCTTGTGTTTGGCACGTTAGCTTACCAGACATCACAGTGTTTTCCTCATTCTCTCCTTTCTCAGCATCATCCGGGCTACAGGCGCAACGTGATTCCACTGATTGACGTGTCTTTGACGCATAAGTGGTCTCAGGACTGCCCACGTGAGGCTTCAGGTACAACTTCCTAGGACTGCGAACCTGGATTATAAATGGATTTGGTGACTGATAGTTTTGCTCGTCCGGGTCCGTAATAGTAGCGTATGCTGGTTCGGAAAGTGTATAGAACGTTGTACCAAAGGCGGATCCATAATTAGGAATGTGCTGAGGAAGATTTCGAAGAGGTGTTCTCGATAGTCCGTTGTTCCTCCTCCTTTCCATTTCTTCCTCCACTTGGCATATCTTACTTTGAAGGTTAGTCAGTCGAGCTTCAGCTACGATACGTTGCGAGTGGTAGGGCGCATAATTCATACTGACTCTTTCGTCCGATTCCTTCTGTCTCAATGCATTCAGAATCTCCCGCAATTCTGCGTCCGATTTCAGCGAGAGTACTACTGGATCTAAATTGTTATTGGCCGTCACCCCGAGCGACTGGCTCTCTACGATTTTCTGATTGACAAGATTTTCCACTTGCGCCTTCAGAACGTTCACTTTCAGCTGAACCATTGTCAGGATTGGTATTATATTTGACGGCGGATTCGCTGTCATATGAAGATTTATTAAGGCGTTAACTTGTTGTGCGTTTCTGGTTTCAGCTAAAAGTTGTTCCTTGTTAAGCGCACCGATTGATTTTTGGGCGCAAGTCACCGTTTCGTCTATGGGAGCAGTTATGTCAGAACCAGGAATTTTTTTGAGAATTATTCTACTCGCCGCACAGGGAATAATTCCTTGTAGGGACAGCAATTGCGACACGAGAGCTTGTAAATTAATGGAGGATGGACAGTTCTTCTTATTGCAAATGGTTCCGTCATTGCCCTGCTGGCAACGATGATTCTCATTTGCGTCATCGCGACACGACGTGCCAGAATTCTTTTGCGACCCTGACGATAACTCGTGTCTCCTCTGGCAGCATGCGCAACCATTCTTATTGTCCTTTTGCCATGCCGAGGGATCGCAGATGGGCGACGTAATCGGAAATGGATAACAGGAGCCGGGAAAATAGAATGGGAGTCCCGGGGTGTAATTGACACTCAGTAACGGATAATTCAACGCCATCGGTAAACTGGACGTTGTAACGGGTTGTTGCGGTAAGGGTGACGGGATTGTGGAAAGAGGATTCGCAGGACAACAGTTTGGAAATATTAACACAGGCGCCGTGTTTCCCAGATAGGGACGAGACTGGTCAGCAAAATTTGGAGGCAAGTGACCGACAGAGAATACTTGTTGATTCTGTCCTGGTGAGGGTACGACGTTGTAAGGGTTATGTGGAAATGGCTGGCAGGAATTTTGTTGATTTAAAGGAAACCCATCGGTCTGAAACCCTTGACAATAAGCACTTTGCAGATAAGGTCCTGTAAAGGGAGGAACTCTGGCGTTAATTGAATCAGTTAATAAAGATGTATCAAATCCTAAACCTTGTTGATTCATTGCACCGATACTGCGAACACACTGTACTCGCTGAGGGCTTTGGGATTCTTGCTGAAAAGTATTTGCACTCATTTGACTAATTGCATTCTGGTATAATCTGGGAAACCGGTAAATTTAGTTTTATGATTATGTACTGAAAATTTGGAGGTTCATTTTTATGTCGACATAGCTCTTTAACAACTCGTTATCCACGGTTCGTGACATTCGAAGATCGTGTACGGAATTTATGGCCAAGTTTCTAACCAAACCTCATCGAAGGGTGATGGAGATACGCGAGCGGTTGGGGGCCAGGCAGTGCATGAGCGCAAAGAGCGTAGTCCGTGGACGGGAACAAGGAAAAGAAAAGAAAGAAAGGAAGGTATGAGGAAACGAAAGAAAATAAGGCAGGAAGAGAGTCAGAGAGGATAGGATCTAGAGCACTAGGGAAGCACACGTACGTACCCACAATAATAGCGATCGCAAGGAGATACGACAGACGGACGCAGATGCCATTAAATTAAGGTAGATTTGAGATGTAATTAGCCCAGTAATTAATACATGTGCAGCTTTTTACGAACCTTGGGGTTTTCTTCACTCGCCCCTGCCCAAGATTCCACAATATACGCGCATGCATATGTGCATCTCTCTTAGTAATCCCGGTTTGACGCTAGATGTCGGTAATATAGTTGACGAGCACTAATTATACTGCACAATTCCTATTGTCTTTGAACACACTAATTCCATCAGCCGTCAGATACAACGTTCCACAAGAGACTTAGTTGACTTTTGTTATTTTTCATACTGTTGCTATCTTTTGGCATGTATCGTATGTCAATTTACACTGATGACTCATGATAATTAAACTTTTAGACGTTTTTCAGGACTCGTTTAGAATTAGAAATTCGTTTAAACGACAAATGTATTTTTATTGAGTCGTATCACATTCTTTATCTTGGAGTAAACTTTTGATAGTGCGATTCATGACTGCCACTACCAGACTCTTGATAAGACTTTTTTATTCTGCTTGCAGTAGCATATTGGAACTTGTTTCAGTGAAAGTGAATAAACTGTCGTTACACCAATCTTCTGTGAATTTATAACTTTTCAACGGTACTAGGTAATAATATCGTTCTCTCATAAAATGCGAAATAGTCAAGAGAATAGCATCCGATTTATAAAGGAGGAACTGATAGCGGAAATGGTGCACGATCGCTGCTTTTGCGAAGCAGGCTCAAGAGAATTCGTGGAACTCGAATCAGTTTTCGTGGAACCTTTGCAGAAATTAGAATTCTCTACAGTATGTGAATTGTATCAAGTCGATGTGATTATACGATTTTCTGGAGAAGAAAAGAATTTTTCATTGATCGTAAAGCTCCTGCCAGTTGTTCCACACCATGAGAACGCTTACGAGCTGTTCCAGAACGAAGAATTGTTCTACAGTAAAATTTCGACAAAATATGATATAGAAATTTCACCAAGATGTTATCTCTCGGACATGGGAAAATACGGAAGACCAGCCATTGTTCTAGAGAATCTTGAAGCTCGAGGATATCAACGAGTTTATGGAAATTTGGATAACGATCTCCTGGAGTTGTGTCTTAAACGTATTGGAAAATTTCATGCGAGAGGCCTTCAATTCAAAACAGAAAAGTTTAATTTGTTTAGAGAATTTTTTGCAAAGTTTCTCGAAACTCTATTCACCGATCAAAACTCCTTAATATTTTCAAGGAAACATTCCAGGTAAGAACGATTGTTTAAAGTAAATCATTTCATGTTTTGACTCGTATCAGTTATCAGGATGGTTTTGCCCTATATCATACAAATGTCAGAGACAAACAAATTGCAGTGTAAAAAGCATACATGTCACAGATCGAGAAGTGACAAGCTGACAACTATTTCTTCAACTTACAGGGTTCTAGAACACTTGAAATCTTTGCCAGAATCGGATCTAGCTAGGAAACATGGTGAGATTCCGAGTAGAAATTTCTATGAGAGGATAAAAGAATTAACGGAAAAAGTAAAGGAGGATTCGACGATTTGCCACGGTGATTTGTCTTCAGGAAATCTACTGTTTAAATACGAGAATGGAAAACCTATCGACCTCAAGATAATTGACTGGCAAACCATGAGATACTCTTCAGCCTCCATTGATCTGGGTCCCATTCTCTTTAGAAATCTATCACTGGAAAATGCTTCGGAGAGCATACCGAAATTTCTGAAAATTTACTTGGACGTAGTGACCATGGAATATCCAGGCGCACCGGTTGAGCGGCTACGAACGGAATTTCTCTCGGAGCTTCTGTACACCTACGTTATCTTATCGCTGGACGAAAGTATCCCGGTGGAGACGCTAGTGGAAACGTTGCGGCAGTCCGTGCGCATTTAGCTGGCCTCGATTGAGAATCGGATAAAATCAACAGACGGATGCCGGGAGAAAGAATTATAAGAAGTAATATCTGAAGGACGCGTAGTTCGATCGTCCCGTCTGTTCCGGAGAGTGGAGTGCGAAAAAGAAAGAGGGAAAGCTGTTCGTGCTGTCAACTGAATTCGATGGAGTCCACATGCTGAGGGAAACTCTGGCGTTATTCTCGCGTCTAACGTAGATGATCTAACTACATATAATTGTGTATGTAAACTGCCTAACCAATTTGCATTTGAGGAGGATGCATACGGAGACCCCTAGATCACGCTGCACGATGCTCTTCAAAACGCCGGCATGGATACGTCCTAGACTGTTTTCAAGTATCCATAGTCCTTTTCAATCGCTGATTCCCATATATTTCATTAGATTATAATAGGATACAGGATTAAGTTTCTGGAGGTACATCGGAAGTAGGTGCTCCAGCGGGTCTCGACGTATCTTTTATGAGTGCCGTTTGAACAGTTTCTGGAGAAATAGCATTTTCTTGATATATCGAAATTGGTCCAGATTCACCTGGCCATCTTGCAGGGAATATACCTGGCAAGGTGCGATTCTCTTCTCTCAATGGTGGTAATGATGATTGGGTCTGCAGTAAACGCTTTCTTGCTTTTCTATGTTGCCAGATCCAGTAAACAAGTCCAAGGATTATGAAGAAAATCAATGAGAAAACTAAAAATCGTCTTTTCTTGCATGCTGCGATTACGGTTCTACATGGGGTTAAATTCTTCCTTATTTCTGTTACGGGACTTGCAGGAGCAACGGGTTTGTAAGGCAACGAAGCATTGCATGCTGTACGTTGCGTAGGAAAGAGCCAACCCATTGATACTGAAAATTTGTAGCGGACTAAATTTTATTGTGACGCCCTAATGTCTCTGAATTTTGTTTTTATGCGCTGCCCTGAAGTCTGGGCCAAAACCAATAGAAGGCCAATATTTAGGAGTGCAGGACTTTTCCTTTTTTCCATAAGCCGGTAAAACTTTCAAAGGAGTTGATTCTCTCCCTGAGGGATGGAGCCACCCTTCGTTTTCATTATTACTCTTTCCCTCAGTCTTTAATGAGGTACAGTGCTTTGGGAATGTCCGCACAAGAAAAATCTGCTTTACTTAACCAAGTGTAATTCTTTGAGTTTGCTAAAAGGCGGAAACCCTCCCTAGAGGATAGTTTAAATTCTGGTTCAACCAAACAAAAAAAATAGAAATATTCTCTTTGGAGTTGGTTAACATCTAACGGTGAGTGGTGGTTATCCCACAGGGTTTCACAAATTACCTATTCATACAACTATTTTCAACAGAAAGGTATACATGCGGTTATATCGTGGTTTCGAAACACTTTGAATTTAACTAAAGCGCTAAGAGAATTTGGTATTTACGTTTTTCTGCCACAGAAAAGGTACAAGTCTGGATAAGAAGTACTCCGAAGCATTCCCTAAATAGAAGATCGATACGTCTCAATATAAATATTTCCGTAGATTTTTATGAGAAATAAGTATTCAATATATTTGGAGTTCTTTGTCGTATCTTATATTATAAAGTGATACAAGTAAACTTCCGTTAAAAAAAATTTAGTTCCCGGTAATCTATTACCGATTCCCGGATACATGACGTATAGACGCTATCAAATCCTATCTCATTTGATAAATGATTAATTTGAAGAAAATATTCTCAAACATAATCCGCACTGCTGCGAGGCAATTAACTTGAACGCCACGGATCGTTTGCATAATGTTCGTTCATGCAGCGACGGGAGAATTACTATCGCTACTCCTGCGAGATATCGTCTATCCATTAAAGGAATCCGCACGTCACCTGACATCAGATTCAACCAGAAAATCATCTTCAGCCGGAGGAAAGCAGCTGCAAATGTTCCAGTCCAACTGGATATCATTAATCTTCAGAGATCTAGAGATCCTTAAACTGAACGCATCAGCAGACAATATCGAATACAGGATACGATGTTTGTTTTTCTTGCAATTATCAAATATATCTCCTTGTATGCCCTCACCAGTCATCTTCATTCATTTAATATCTTTTTCATCTTCCATGTGTCGTCTGCACGAAAAGCAAAAACAAGTACGAGCGATTAATTAAACCATCAGCAATATTAATTCAGCAATAAATTGCGTATTGCAGCAGCTTATGCGTCCACGCATCATCTCGACTTATGCAGGAGCAAAGATGAAATGACAGGACAAGATCGAATTGCCTTACAGTATGCACTGCAGCGGAGATGATGATCCATGGCTCTTCGAATTTCAAAAGAGTGTATTATTTGAGGAAGAATACGTTGCAAGTACTATGCATCGGTGGCTTATTCTATAAAGTAAGGATATGTCGTTTAACGTAGCGGAACTGAGGATACAGCAGTTCCGGTGGATCTCTCTACTCCTAAGAAATCCATTAATAATTAAAGTAATGAAAACAACTGCGTTAAAGTGGCGATCCACTTAGCAGCTTCGGTGAAGAAGATGGTTGACGCTCGACAGCTGGACCACCGTCTGCGAAAGTTTAAAGTGCGTCCATCAACCAGTCTACCAGTCGCCATCATCCTTATCCTCATTCTCATTCTTGTCCACGCTCTCCCCATCGTTTTCTTAATTTAAATAGAGTAGAGAGAGATGGACATGGAGATGAAGAAAGAGAGTGCGCGGAGATGCTGCTGGTCCTGGAGATTCAATTCATTCAAGAGAATTACGCGGTTCAGAATAGAATGGATTCAGGAGGGTTATAATTCAACCTCTGGACTCGCGCATGCTTTTAACAGAAGAAAATCGGAAAATAATGGAAAACTGCAAATTAATCATTTCCAGTTCTTTTAGCCTTCGCACAATGTTCTCCGCGACGTACAGTGCAAAAATTGTCGGAGAAATTTGTCGTGCACGTCATACGAATTCTTGCCAAGAATTTGATGAATCTTCACCGGAACCTGGTTCAAGGAATTAACAGAAAATGTTTATCCCATTTTTCTTTCGCGGTCTGCGAATTTACGTTCTCTTGTCAGATCTTAAATCGTCTCTCTTGAAAGCAAAACGACCCTTTAACTCGCGCTTTCCTTTTATAAACTGCGTTCAGGAACATTCCCGGGGCGACGTGCTCCTGACTATATTGCAACTAGCACTTTTTTTTTAACTGTATCTCGCGAGAACACGAGGAGCGTAGGAATTACGGAATTGCTAAAATAAGTATGCGCACGGAAATTGGTCTTTGCGATTTCCCCTTGCTTCTCTAAATCTTTTACTTGCGGCCGTGTAAACTTTGATGAGGAACCCGAATCCATATTAACTGATGCAAACGTCGATCCCTCCTTGAAATTAAATCTTATTTTCGTTCCTCCTAAATTACCGAGAGATATTGGTAGACACTTGCAGAGTCACTTGCGGCGCACGAAATTCTCCATTAAAGCAGTATCTCAAGGTGAAGGTTGATAACAAAAATTTTCCATTCAAGTGAAAAAAAATTACTTCCACAATGTGAATATCTTGCAAACACGTAACGAATTCGCAGATGGATTAAAAGAAAAAAAAATTAAGAGTAAACTGTTTTCCATGGGTAAGCCCACTGTAGATCTTGATCTTTTTTTAATGACTCTCGCCTAAGCTCTCAGAGAAATTCAAAAGACCCGGATTAACTCGGAGAGTTCATCCTTTTCTGAGGGATCATGGATTTTTCGACACCGTAACCGTATAGCTAGTAAACTTTATTTAATTATCTTTTACGACGGTCATCCTACTTGGCCTATGTGTTACATGCACCGTATAGTATATATTATACTATGTTCCTACTAGATGGCAGACGAATGACCGAGTCGAAGAGCGACTTTATGAAAACGGGAACTGCAGTAAACGTAAAATAATTCGATCCAATAATCATAAAGGGGCTTTCCCGGCAGTTATAACAATAATTACCTTCTTATAGTATAGATATTTCTAGTAAGTATTGTTAATCATTTATTGGTCGTAAGATACACGACTAGGCCCTTTATACGATATGAGGCCAATATTAACGTGCCACTTCGGAAAAGCATGTGTCTCAGCATTATGATACAAGATCCAGTCACTGATACCACACTAACAGTAAGAAGAAAAGATTCGACAGCCGAAGAAAACCTGAATTGAAGTAGAGAAGGCAGCTTTGGGAGATTTTGATTAAAGCTCAGCCAGAGTCGATTCAGTTCCAGAGTTGGTCCATTGACCGTACAGGATCATCGAGAGCATATCGACTCTGCAGGATATGCTTGTGTGCCGTAGTAAGTGAATAAAATAAGGTGTGCACATCTGTGCCCAGTTAGGAAAGTTAACGACACACGTGTTTCCCGTAGGCTTTAATGCCCAACGAAATTTAGTTGCCAACATCCCTCACACGACTCAACGGCAACCGTCCAACACCAGGCAGTTCACACGTTGTTACGGTGACCTGTGATTTTGCATTGCGCGTTGGAGTAAACCAAAAGCTCCGGAATTTTAAAACGAAACGAGAAAAAATATCGTCAACTGAAATTTGCAGAAAGGATGGAACAAGAATGTTTTGGTATTGGTGTCTGAATGGATAAAAATTTGACTAAAGGATATGGACCATCCAATGATAAATAGGAAATCCATAGATCCGAATGGCGAGAGTGCTCAACTACGTGGGCAAAGTGGTACGACTTGGTTCATCGCTTTACTTTATCAGAGGATGCTGTGTGTATTTACGGTTTGATGAATTTTCATGACAGAACCGTAATTAGCATTTCCAATGGTAGACCATCTGCCATTAACTCATTCAACTCGATGGACGATTAGGTAGCCTAAGAAGATCTCCAAATCCTCGACTGGAACGAGGCTTGAAGGGATTTTGGAGTGGAAAGCAATCAAGAAATATTTCACGGAAAGTGTCTGCAAGAATTTTGAAGTATTAGAAGGCAGTTTATGAAATGTGAGAACGGATATGGAGGTGACACTAGGAGAATTGCAGCCGCAATGGAAAGTCGGCATGATTTATTCATAGCGCGGAGTTATTGTCCAGGATTGATTGATAGGCAGCGGTTCGGGATTGTTTTAAAACAGGCAACGCCTGTGCAGGAAAACTATTTTCATTTGCAAACGTGTCAACGGCAACATAGGCAGTCATCCCGGTTGTAGCTACTCGAGCGTTTTTGTTCGCCGTTACTGTTTTACGCGCTACGTTGCACAAGTCCCGTGGAGGATAAGGTATTTAAAGAGATAAATCTGACCGATAAAATTTTAAGTCACTTTCGTTACTCGGCGTTGTTTGAAAATTCGATGAAGGCTTTAAACAATCTATTTTTGTTCGGTTCAAATGCAAAATTTAGCTTACGAAGCGTCCTTGTTTCGAGTTCTTTAGTTAGATCGCTTTTAATCTGTATTTAAGTTAGCTTTTAGTTCTTAGTAGCGCGTAGGATAACTTTCCCGGTTGAATATTCACAGCCAACATGCTTAATAAAAGATAAGCAAAAGAAGATAAAGAGCGAGCCAAGTATATTCTAGCGGAAAATTGTATTGATCGATTATATCAATCGACTATACACGACCAGGAATTTCTTTGACCTCAAAGGACTCTCAATCATTCAGGTGTGAAACAATCTTCACCGCTACCAGGCTCTTTGACTAAACTATAGCATTTCAAGTTGCGAGAGAGTCCAAGCACAGACTAATTTGAAAAATCGTCGAGCTGCCGATGACGGCCAAGCACACGAAAAACATCCAAATGTTCAACCGTGGAGGGCCTCTGTAGTACAAAATACTGTCACGCGAACGTGCTTCTGTGGTTTTTAAAGATTTTACTGAAAATCGTGAGATATCTGAACGCAGATTATCCTCGTTATCCGGATATCATATCGGCACGATATCCGACTTCCAATGAAACGTGTTTCTGTATATTGGTAGGAGTTTCTAGGCATCCCGATAAGATAGGAAACATTATTGACGATCGCAGTCACGCTTTCGGTGGAATATCCACGAAAATCAACGGAATTCCATGAACGGACCAATAGCAGAATCCTCGAACGCATGATATCGTCCCGTGAGCTATGTAATAAACGCATTCCTTGAGCTAGCTGGAATGCAGCTACGAGGGACATTTCCGCCTTTGAATTAGTCTCGTTCCTACCTGGAATCGCGTCTGGCAAACGCCTAGGAAAATCGTTCGAGCTGTATGGAGGTTTTGATGCGAATACATAAAACATAATCGTTAATCGAGCAGACTGGAATTCGCATTAGCACAACTGGGAAGGCGCCATATGCGATAACGCGAAATGGCTGGGAAAGAACGAAAAGGATGTAAACTTTTAGCAGGGAGGCTGCTAATCAATTTGCATAATGGAGCTGCGCAACGTCCCCTGCGTCCCAGGCCGCTTTGACATCATTGGTCGTAACTCGATAAAACGAAATGCTTGTAAATTTGGAGAACGCTAATGATAGTGAACATGCAGATTAAAAAAAAAATTGAAAAATGTTAATTTGATAATAATTAAGAACAACTTCACCTGCAGGATTGGCAACTCGATCTTTGGCTATAACTTTACACCGACCCGAAAAAATGAGTATCTGGGATCAATGTGTATCGTAGTTACGTAGAAAACCAGCAGAAAATGGGGACCGTGGAATATTTGTAAAGAACGAGAGAGGAGGATGGGATTCATTTCTATTCTATTGCCAGGCAGATTCATTCGGCAAGTAAGAGACTCTACATATTTGCTCGTGGCGCTTGCGCGTCACTTAAATAATTTCTTCGATAAACAGCTCCCGGCTAGGATGGCTCAGCGTATAATTTTATTCCATGATTAATCAACTGGAATATGCTTTATCTACCCTTGCTCTCCTGATATCGAGCAGTAATTTTCCTAGAGCACGTTCTGTCTTCAACTCGTTCTTATCAATTTGGCACAATTTTTCTACTCTGTTTTCCTAAACGTTTTCACATGGCACAACTTGTCGCTTTAAGTGGGTTTTCCTTATCGCAATAAGACCATCCTCTCGAAACTCTCCAGCAGGTCCTCGTGCCACTGGGTTCTGTTTCTCTAGACGTACTCTGACAACCACGATAAAGAAAGTAATGATTCTGCGAAATGTTTAAAGGCGATTCGAATCGTTTTGCGAGAAGCTACTTTTCTTTTAGAAAAAATAAAATTCGAGTGGATGCACATAGTATATTTGTAGATAGTTCACAAAAAAATACGTCGTTTCACGTTTAGAAAGTTTTTTACTTAGATTCGCAAAATCTTTCTTGCATCTTGCGAAAGAGTATCGATTATATAACATCGACCAGGTCGAGGCGCCAATCGGTATGATTGTAGAAAAATAGGCAGCCTCTTTAATAAATATTTTCCATAGCGAATATCGAAGGCAGTTTCGCACGTCTGTAGGTCGGCGCAATAAAAAACGAAGCAATCGATCTTGTAATTATCTTGTGCATAAGGGAGAGCACGAGAGTACCTCTGTCTGACTCGAAGGATTTTTCATCGACTCTGAGGGGCTGCGATAGGACCTTTACTTCACAGAAGTCCTATTCGCACGTACCAGCCCCGTTGCGTGACTTTTGGCAATGATATTATCCGCCGCTCCGTGTTTGTATTGCGAAAGGCTTCCAAAGCCCATAAACCCACGAACAACCCTCTTACGAGGCTAGTTATATAACGCGTCACAGCTTACGTACGCGCAAGAGACTGATGGGAGTCTATTATACATCCGTAGATTATGTTTACGGAATTTCTCTAGTATCTCGCTTCGATCATGAATATTTTGCGCGAAAAAAAAAGTGAAAACATATTTACGTACAACGAAGAGGGTTCTGCGTACTTGACAGTACAGCACGAGTACCGTGATATAACTAATTCGCAATAGGCAGATGGTAGAGAAGCCTTACTTGGGACTTTGTGCAATAATTACGAAATTACGTAGCAGAAAAAATAAAAGACGTCACGTGGAACAGGCAAGACGAATTTCGTGTTCCTTTCGCCGAAGGAAAGTAAAGAATGATTATTTCATGGAATTGCGTGTTCCCTGCTTTAACGGTCACGTTAAAATTTACGTGTAGCAGGTTATGCGAAATCGATATTTACCGGACGATGGGAATGTAATCAGTTTTATAGACATGGCCATTGTTATTTATAGTTGTAATTACGTCAGTATCACGGTACGACGGTAGATGGCGAGTCGGGAGGATCGGGGCGGTTTGTTATAATTTTATTAGCGATTTCCGCTACACACACGTTCGAGTTTTAATGCATGATCTCATTCCCGGGAGGACGATGATGCCAGAACATTTTTCAAAAATATGTAAATCATTGGGTGGCACCCGGTACACACGAGCCGCGCCTGGACGAGCATTTAGCGAAATGGCATGCCTGACGCTTTGAAAAACGACGTACAGTGGTAATTTGAAGTTGCAGCGAATTTCTCGCAGTTTGAAATTTAAATAGGAAGAACGGAGAAACCCGATCTGGTTTGCATCGTGCCACATCGCCTCGTGCAAATCATAACCAAAAAAGAAGTTCGCACCCAGCGCCGTACACACATGGGTAGACTTTGAGAATGAGGCAAAAGAGGAAGCAGGTAGCCCAGTATAATGAAAATGAAAAATTAGCTCGTTAGTTTTAATTATTTCGTTTAGAGCTGGAACCTTTCCATGCCAGGGTAACGCTGCTTGCAATTAGACAATAGTCAAGTTCATTTGCTGAGAATTTTCGTTGGAATTCGAGCCGAGTCCCGACGAGGCTTTATTTCTCTCTCGACGCGGAATGTAGCGAAACGTGCTGAGCTATTCCGAGTTATTAAATCGTTTTATTGGTATTGATTCTACCTCGTGCTTTCGGTTCATTATTTTACCATTAAAATGCGAAAAAAATCGACACGCTTCCAGTATAAAACAACGGACATACAACTGTTTTTTTTCTGGCACAGCTGCCTGAAAATGTGAAGGAAGTTATGAAAAAAAATTCGGGGCTGAGATTCAATTTTCAAAAAAGTTCCGCCCCTCTGGTTTACTCGCGTACTGATATCTTAAGGACATTAATTCATTTTACAATTCACTTTCTTTTTTTTTTTTAATTTTCTGGCAATTCAGGAATTTTGCCTCCTTCCTGAGCCTTGGCTAAGTGTCATCGAAATGTCCAAGAAAAAGAGGAAGTATCGGTGTGGCAAAGGCGGTAATTATACTTATTCACCGTGGACCATGGAAACCCTCGTTACTTTCAATTAGGTCCAACATTTTTTAATTAATATCTGTGCGGCGACTTACCTCAGTCTTAATAGCCGCAGTTTCCTCCTTTCTTTCCCGTTTAGCTTGGTATTACTCATTCGGCTCCATCACCATCACAAACACCTCTAACGGCGCCATCAGTATCAGCTCCGGAATCCAACACTCTTATTGGTCGCAGCTTCCTCTGCAATAAGAAACCAGCATGTTTATTGGCTTCTCGAGTGAAGCTTTCCAGCCGGATTGTAGCTGTCGTCTTGTCGGATAAAACAGGTTTGACGAGCTATTCACATTTTCATACGTTGCCATAACGCAGAAAAAAGGGGCAAAAGGGGGCCACCCACTTGCGGAATACTAGCACGGTTACCATTTTTGAGTACTGCGTTGCAGTTTAAATTAAAGTTTGCCACAGTGCCTCGGCAACAGAGTTAGTTTCAACATTCATTTCCGGTCCAGTTTTCAAGTTACTTTGCGTGCGACAGGTAAACGGGAGAAATTATGAGAGAGCAATCCCTTTGTACATGTAAACTTAACGAGTCGCGAACTGTAAGAGAACAGCCTTGTTTTGAGACAGGTTAATTTTAGGCATTTATTTTCCTTTGTCCGGCTATCTTTAATAAACTTTAACGCTCGCCGTGTCGACCCACCCTTTTGGGAAATAATGAAGCACCTCCGACGCCCGCGGGAAATTATTAATCACGTTCTTCTTTTTCTCTCTCTCTCTTCCTTCACCCGCTAATTTTCCAAGCTGTTTCAGTTAGCCCCCAAGAAACTCTCGACTTCGGGATCGTTTAATTGAGATTTTTACATGCTCACTTAGAGGGTCGAAGACCAACCGGAAACGGCCTCGCGGCCGCATGCGGGACCCACGATTTTTGTTATTAATCGCTTTTGTTTCCGATAAACCCTAACAAATGGTACTTGTTCGCGAGAATTCATTTTTCACTTCTATTAGCTCTGTAGCCAGAGACGAATGTTGCTTCGACGGTTCAAATAAAATGCGAGAGTCCAAGCGAGATGAGAAAGGTGGATGAAATGGGAGAAACAGCGAGACAAGAACTCCGCGAGCATAGTGGCGATGAGTGGGAGAGAGAGAGAGAGACAGAAGGAAAACCTAAGAAACTAAGGGGCTGAAGGAAGAGAGGCCGATACTGGCGAGGGAGAAACATGAAAATTCTTTCACGGCTTTGAATACTCGATAAACCAATGCTCCTTCGCCGTAACTTACTTTAATGTTAATCATTACGCTACTCCCCCTTTTTTTTGCAACCAAACGAAAGTTGCCCAAGTTACCAAGATGTATGCAGGGAGGCCCACGCGCAGTGATGATTGCACGATTAGGTTCGCTGATTCATCTTCACTTAAGTTCAAGCGGAACTGTCACAGTTGATATTTGCTCGTTCGATTCGCATAACAGGTAGCTCTCAGATACGCTAAATCATATAATATTTTGAGCTGATATGTTCCAGACACGACCGCACAGTATTATATTATAGTAGCGGATTCAAGGAGCGAAAAGACATAAAATGGGACAAGGAGACGCTGAAATTAAAACTTCCCGGTAATTAACTCGAGATTCGCGAAGAGCGAGGAATTTTAAAAACACAATTAGTACATTTGAGGAGGTGAAACCGCAGCCTCAAGTAGCGATGGTTAGCCCGAAGGCTAAACACTTCTCCATTAAACGATATTTATGTTTTTCCTCTTTTCATCCTCTTACTTTTTTTTTTACATTGGCTATATACTCGGTAAATGCTCTCCCCTAAATTACAGTATCCTGTAGGAGAGCGAGAGTGGTCGCTGTCGGATCGGGAATGCTTTTAAAATCCATTGGACGCGTACTACGAGATTACGTAGCGCCGTTAACCCATTCCCTCCGCGTCCCTGTACCCACATTGGCAACATCAATTTACTTTTGTATGAAACCGCATAAAGCATCCAGGCTGCTTTCCATAAATAAGGAAAAAGTACTAGCGTTCATAAAGGTCATGAAATGTGAATCGAAAGGATACACGAATGTTCACTGCAGGCACATCGTGAGTCATCTTGTCACTCTGTCCTTTAGTAGACGCAGCATCCGGTTCCACAAGTTTGTGACCATTTCATTAGAGCTTATTTACCAGTTTTCAATTTCTACCAATTCAACTGGCAAATCTCGAATCAGTAAACAAATCCAAGCCAAGTGTTTCTCTCTGAAAACTTCTAATAAAGTTTCACGTCTCCGCACGGGGTTTTCAGATAACCGTTAGAAATGACTGGCTTTGGGAGGCTTGAACTTCCTTGTCTGCATGCAAAGTAGGAAAACGATTGTCATTCTACGTCGCTGCGATGGCTGTAATACTGACTCTTATCTCGTAAAGTCCCTCAAGATTTACCTCGTTGAGGTATCAAGTGATGCTGGAACAAATTTTTTTTCCTTTCTCGGAATCAACTCACTACGTATGGTATAGCGACGCTTTGTTCGTGTTACGATTTGTTTCTATTAAGGTTGAGCCAGGAGAAAGCAACAAATTCATAGCAACAGTAGTCCGACACGGGCAAGAGAGCCGAAGAAAGGGCAGCTACATTGCAGATACAAGATTCACCGATTAGTTCCACTGAGAAGAAGCGCATCTCGTAGGACTAACTTGAATATAGAGAATGGAGTGTGTGCTTGAGATTTCAGTGACTTCAAAGAACTTTGCAAGGGTATTTCTTATCTGGCATTCGAGGATGAGAAAGTTTCGGGAAAACTCAAACTTTAAGATGGACTTTCCGAAGGGCCTTCTTGAAATCGACAAATCCTTATTAATCGCCGCGATATCTGCAGGATGCCAATTCGCGAGAGCTACTTCGTTCGCGGTCATTTAAATTCACAAGCCATTGTCGAAACGTGATCGCAAAAGTGGATGAGCATGAGGTGCCAGGAGGGAAACGAAGAATATTTCAGATGGTCGCGTTCAAGATTTAATGATCCGTATTGGAGGAAGCCTAGTGACGCGTGTACGGACCTAGTAATTGCAATTGAATTTTATAACAATTGGATGCTTTTAACTTATTAGTGAAAAATTATTTGAATACAGATAAGAGAGAGAAGAGGAGGTCGACTAACTGATTCGTAACGAGAGAAAAATAAATAAAAGAAATAATGTTTTTATCGCTCATGAGACGCTGTTTCCGCGAGCGCAATAGGTCCTATGGTATTATCTACCAATAGGTAGTAACGTAGTTACACTATTGTTATGCATAGTGACCTGCTCATCCTCCATCTCAATCCCCTCGGTATACTAGCCCGAACAATTTAAACCTTCCTATATTAATATGCGCCTTATTCCGCGCGCCTAGTGTATTCTAGTCGCCTCTCGAAATAATTGCGCCGTTTATTTACGCTTTATGCATCTTCGCACATTGGCCGATTACTCAAAGATCTAGGCGTTCGTGACAGGTCAAAAGAAGACTGCTCGTTTCATGGTTTAAACGACGGCAGGCTGCGAGTTAAAAAATATTTTTTCTGAGAACGGGGCTTAAACTTTTTTTTTCGGATAACTGTGTAGAGAATGGATGTGGGATTCAGAGGACGTGGCAAGACCATGGCACAATCTGTTAGTTAACAAATTGGTAAGAGCAAGTTATGGGCATGAGTTATGAAACAAGAGCTGTGTACACTTTGGCAACGGTGTTAGTAATGTTTCCAGCAATAGAGGAAAGCTTGATATTGCAACTGTTAATTAAATTGGTATTTACACACACATGCAGTAAGGAGACGATAGAGTCGCATGGGATTACCAACTGCAGACCGTTGTCTTTTCCAAATTTATCCATTCAATTGAATTTCACGCTTAGCTACCACGAACCATTGTGCTCACCTCGTGACCCAAATTATTTGCTCCTGCGAAACGAAACGCAACTAATTCTCATTGCAGACGGAACTGAATCTCCCGAGCCATCTACCGCCCACAGTGCCTAGCATTGCGTCAAATCAGCCAAACAAGTTTACCAAACTTAATCCATTTTAGTATATCATCCCGATCGGCGCACTGCCGCTTTATCCCAGAATCAATATTTCCCAAGAAGCCAACGTTTTCTCATTCCTACCGCTTATTGCCGACAGTCGCCCAGACGGACACTGTACTATTTCAGCTTTTCCTTGCCATCGCGAATACATCATCATTCCGACCTCAGGTGGAAATCTTGCGTGGAAACCAAATTTAAATGTACATACAAGGTTAGGAAACTACTGCTCGAAAATTAGAAAGAAATCTCTGTGTCTGCCGTTCTTTAAGAGGAGAGAGAGAAGACTTTTAGCCGCGAGAGCAAGCAGAATATAGGGTGGATCCGAAAATTCGGAAAAGTAGTACGTTTTGAAAAATGACGACTTCAATAACTGACGACACGTGCCGTAAGGCATTGGCTAACGTGCTGTATGCATATATGACGATGCTCTACATGGAACCTGGATAGTTATATCTCATGGCACAGTAAAAATAGTAACACTGGACGTCCCGTGGCGAACAGTAAGACTGGGTGTTCTATTTCCTTCGTGCATTCACAGGATGAAGGCACATAAAAACTCGTTCACGTATCTGCACTTAAGATTAATTTTTTTTAGTAATTCGTATATATTTTTACGTATTTCTAACAAAAATAAATTTATAAATTAAATTTATATACCTTTAAACATTTTTGACATCGCAATATATTTTTATGATTAGCGACGTCGCAATGTATTTATATTTTTTATCTGTAACGGTATAGACTTGAGTGCTTAGAACTTCTTTAATATATCCCGTTCAGCAAGAAAACTTTTGATACGTAGAATATACTATACATAGATAAAGAGGAATCCTCCTCGGGTGGCTACCAGTGACTTCACACGATGGTCAAAAACCCAAATGTACCACACCATTAAAATGAAATTGCTAGAGACAGACAGCTGGTTAGAATAAAAGCACGCAACTCTATAATCATAGCGTACCCTAAGGGTGCTCAAGGCCAACGTCGGTAGGTCCGGAGAGACCTATTGCCTCCACAACCTGGGCCCGACCTATTGAGCAAGCTCAGCAGATGAGACAGAAGGGATGAGACCCCGTCACTATAGTCCACGTGTGTTTCTTTAACAGAATGAACTACCCTCTTATGACTACTCGAAGAAAGATGCTCGACCCAACCAAAGAAATAGGAAAAGTAAGACACGCACAATGGAAAATGAACAGGAACGAAACAAAAATAAGAAGGCAGAAAGAAAAAAATAAGGAAAGCTAAGAATAAGTTGAAAAATAAAAAAAGAAACAAAAATGAAACTAACAAAGTTAGGAATACAAGTATAGGAGAAAAAAAGAAGGATACAAGAAGAAAGAAAGAAAGGAAATGTGATTGTGCCGTGTACGCAAGTTCCATAATAATTAAAGGTAAAACCGAACCGGAAGTGACTGTCGGAACGTAAGAAGTTGCGCAGGATGAAACTTCCTGCACATTAAGTTAGACAACAGTCTTGTTGCATTTACAAGGGTATACTCCATACTAGCATCGCGGTACTACCGAACTCCATACACACGTTCTCTTGTTTGTTAACAAGCTATTAAGGGTCGCTATTATGCAAGCTACTGGACGATGTTAATGGGTATCGCGCAAGGATCATAGATGCCAGAAACACGCGGTCCACCTAACTCTCGTATGCCAAGCAACTCCTATAGGATGAACTCAACTCCTGCAGCTCTCGGTACATCCCACTTTGTGAGAAACCAGTCAGACCCATCTACAGTCAACGTAAAATCGTTGGCTGTTGCGTCGGTTCCCAAAAGTCACATCTTTCCCTCCCTTACGATGCGGACAACTTCCGGTTCATCGAGTACTCGACTTAACGAAATTTTATCCAACTCTTCACCCTCTAATGATCCCTGCAGTGTCTCTCCTACGGCAGGAGATTCCCTTGTCGTCCCAGTATCTAATAGAGTTCAGGAGTACTGGATGACCGGTACAACTGGCATGACTGTACGATGTAGGATTCCCCACGACAGGAAGTCTGGATCCGACAGTTGAACTGTTTGTCA
The DNA here is from genome assembly GCA_030142655.1 of Trachelus tabidus. Classification (NCBI taxonomy): domain Eukaryota; kingdom Metazoa; phylum Arthropoda; class Insecta; order Hymenoptera; family Cephidae; genus Trachelus; species Trachelus tabidus. Next base: position 25,736 of record JARQTI010000923.1, read on the forward strand.
TTTGCCGTTTGCTTTAGTCACGCCTTGCGTCCTCCATTCTCCATTCGAGTAAACCTCTCGGAGCCTTTGCTTAAACTCGCCTCCCGTACCTCGAAGCTCCAGAGAATTCTTATAGCGAACACAGAAATAGATGCATGATGTAATGTGCTTTATTGCACTTAGTTAGCAAGGGTGACTTTTTCCCCCCCTCTAATTTGAATAAATGAGAACAATTCAAAAGCACACGACCGAGCGCTAATCGGACTCGATTCAATTGATCGAGGACTCCCTTCCTTTCATTCTGTCTCCCTGAGCTAAGTTCGTCACTGCTGGATATATACCGCTGTATATAACTATCAGTCGAGATCCCTTCTCCAATTAATAAATTGGGAGGACTCACCGGAGCTGGTACAGCTAATCCGCAGAGGCCGAGAACTGTATCCAAGGAACACTGTGGTAGGCACTGCACTGATGCACTACACTGCACCTCCGTAACACTCACAGGAATTCGCAGAACTTCTTGGATATCGCGAAAATAACGCAAGAAGTATCTGAATCGAGAACCTGCTGTACCGTACCTAAACACGGCTAGAAAAACTATCAACAGATAGCACACGGGAGCGCGAGCCAGCTCGTGACACCTCGGTCGATGCCCCAAGACAAACTGCTTTGACAACAGTCAAATCCGAGAACTAATCATTCTGATTGGTCGTGATCCTTATATCCGTTAACTCTTCTATCTCCTTCGAGTCGTCCCTTTAAACCAAATCGAGGGCGTTCCTTAACGAATCGGTACGTATCATATGGAGATCCTCCACGGCCGCTTCCCCAGGGCATCGCGCGACAGCTGGGCACAACATCCTTAACTCGGGCAGGAGGTTCCTCTCCTGCCCTTAACCGTATCAAATTATAACTCTGCCCGCTCTACAACCCTTTGCCCATCTCCAGCGGGGCGCTGATATTTCACCCGGACTTCTGCCAGTCCATGGAGACGTCTCCGTCGGGTACTCTCCTCTGCCGAGCAACTCGGTACGTCGAGACTATCTCCCCACGGCAGATTCGAGCACCTCGACCTCAACTGAACTATAACAAAATCTTACGAGAGCACTGGCATAACTACACGATTTAATCCAAGAGCTTAACTTCTGAGCAGGGTGGCGACCCGAAGGGAACCGGAAATTGAAAATGTTATCTGTATCGGTAGCCGGAGTCGCCTTGTGACAGTGATTCGAAAAATCACGTCACACTACATGCATTTATTTTGCTAGTTACGTCGTCTATTCGATTCGACATCATTTCTCCGTTGTAAAATGTGTGCCACCTTTCAGGAATAATACAGGGAGCATCAAAGATGCCTCGGAATGGATATCTTTGTTAAATGTCGGTCGGTCCTCATCCCTATCTCAGGTCATCGTTGATGCTCACTGTGTATGTACGCTGAACATTTATTATTATGACTTTTAAGTCCGAGTATACGTTCGCTAATAAGACTGCGACAGAAATTCCAGATGTAGTCTGAATGCGGTGTGACTTATACGAGAAAAATTATACTGAGACTCACCGAGGAAAGATAGAGGGCCGGAAATTAAAGCTGGATCATCTCACAGAGAATGTGGTCGGAATTCAATGACCAAAACAACTAGACATATCCTAAAGCAACTCAGCCTCGAACAGTCTTGGCAGACTATTCGACGAAACTGCGTACACTAGATACACTGGATAACCTGAAAACATAGGAAATAATTTATAAAATAGAACTGAAATTTCTACTGATATAATTCTCAATAATACTGTAAACAATGCACGTACCAACAGCATTTAAAGAAGAAGTTCCACAATATTACATGATGTTTCAATAATTTGTTATTACAAGACACAGACATTCCAGCAATGCAATCAATTCTACCACACATACTGTGAAGTTACATTGCATTTTTGTGTATATCACAAACAGTTCTGATTTAGACTTGGTATTAATTTTGCTTATGGGTAACTTTGATAAATTATAACGAGAGATTGTATCTGAAAGAAGTTGCTATACCTGAAAGGTAAGGGATTCAGAGTCGTCAATCATGATTTTGGGACAACCAGATAAGCAGTGCAACCCATTGCAATATGATCATTAAGAATTAATTAAAGAATGTTTAACAATAGATAAATAGAATACACCGAAGTGCAGAACAAAGTTGCAAAAATATACACGTGTCACATATAAAAAAAAAAAGCATAGTGATTATGTGACCAAAAACAATTCGCGTTAGAAGTGACGATCCAGATGATCGAACTGTTAAAATAAACAATGAATATGACTTCAGCTACCCCGCAAGACTGGTACTCGCTCCGGAGGGCGAAAGGAAGTAGAAAGAATGAAGAAAAAGAGTTTTACAATAACACTAATTAAGGCATATCAAAGAGACTTTTCGTTCGAAACTCTTTCAAACTTCTCTTTGGATGATCAGCAGTTACGTTCGAAATGATCACCCAATCCATTTGAAACAGCTGTATGTCTCTGTAAAGATACGAAAATGAAGTAATTTATAAAATGACAGGAAAGAGATAGGAAAGAATGCAAAACTAACAATATCAGAAGCGACTTGCCCAGAAAGATGCCGGAGATGCCTACGCAGACAAGTCACCGAAACTGAAGAAGAAAGCGTTTTATAGACACGCCTGATACAAGAAGGGTAGCAGGCATGCCTATGTAGGAAAGAGAAAAGAAGAAAAAGTAGAGGAAGTAAGCACCCTCACTCTAAAGACAAGTACCAGCACCTTTGCTAAACCGGAAATCCCATCGTCAGAAAAGAGAGCAGATTAGACCTATCCTCCGTTCTAGCCAGTCCCAAAACCCTTAATTATGCACCTGGGCATAATGCGAACGTTTTCGAAGTCACTACCTACACCTATCGCCTGCCTAATAGGCGTCCGTTCATGGGGGGCCCAAATCTCGCCACCAATTGAAATCGTTGTTGAAACTCGGGCCCAAAGTTATAAGCGAACTATTTACCTAGACTAGGGATGAAGATACAGATGCTGGAAGAGCTGACAAAAACGTTAAGATTTTAAAATAAAACGGGGAGGTCAGTATTTACATAATTCCCTAATTTCGATATGTCAGACCAAGGGCTCGCGACTTCACAGGCTTAATTGTCCCGAAGGTTTGTAATCAGCCGTGTAGACATCGTGCCACTCAAAGTCAGACAGACCAGACCTACCCGGTTCATGTGGGCCCAAACCTTGAAATCACTTGGTGGCACTGGGTGACAAAGCCTGGGCCCGATTTAGATCATCTAATTATTTTACTAAAGGACAAAAACGTCAATGTGTGCTTGAAGAGCTTAAATAAATACTATTGCCACCTAAACTAAAAAGCGGGGTAGCTATTTATACTACTAACTTATTGCAAGAAAAAATGTCGGTACAAGGCTCACAGAGAAGACACTTTTTTGTTACTTGCTGTATCCGAAATATCAACAAGTCGCGATCATCTACTCCACCATGGCACAAAAGGCCTATACTAGAGACACCCTACCCTCGTTTACATATTTACATTAAAAACACGAATTTAAGAAATGGTAAACTCACCGTACAAATTTCTGAAAGAAAAAGCACATTAAACGTACTCGTTTAAGAAGCTAATGTAACAGTTTGCAACATCATTAATAAAAATTGTAATAAGATATTAAAAAAGGAAAAAGAAGACAAAAAACACATCTCAACAATTATTTGACAAATCTGTTGAAGCAAAACTTGAAAACCATAGCGTTTTATCGTCATCCAGATTAAGAAACTAAATAGTAATAAAATTAACACAAATCTCGATCCACACTTCGATAAAGGACACTGATGCAAAACTATTCTTATTCAAAATCATTAATCCCGAATACTGACTACCAAGAATATGTATAAATAACAATCATGGAAAACTAATTAATCTATGAGAACCGATAACTTTTTTAAATCTGCACGGTGAAGAAGAAGAGGCTAAGCCTCCTCCTGGGATGCAGATTATAAACAAATCTGTCGCCATTAGGCATAGCAAAGGCTCAGTTTTGATCACTCTGCACTGCCTTCTAGTTCCTTCATTTCTGAGGTCCTTTCATCATCTTGCAATGCAACTAGCAGCTTACTGGACCTCATACAATTTTTCACTATTCACTGACTTGCTCCACTTGCAACACCTAAATAAGTAGAATGTATTATATTACGGCTTTAATTATCTAATAGATGTAATTAATATTTTAAGATATAATTAAAGTTAGATACATCATTGGTTTCATGCCGTAAATCATACCTTTAATAAAAACAGTTATCAGATATAGTATGCAGGCTCACTAAGTCTGTTAAACTTGTGACGATATTCTTTCATAGACCAAGATTTGTGCATTATCAGCATGAAATTCCATATCAATGTCTACTAATATCCACGTTTGTCTGAAAAATTATTAAGTCAAACACATCGTTCACTTATGCTGCCAAATTACTGCGTGAAATAAACTACAATTTCTACTGATGTGATTCTCAATAATATTGTAGACCATGCACATACCCACTGCATTTAAAGAAGAACCAGAACACCCAGGCTGGATGAAAGTTACAGTTCCACAATATTGCAAGATGATTCAATAATCTGTTATTGCAATACCCAGATATCCCAGCAATAAAATCAATTCTACTACACATACTGTGAAGTTACATTGTATTGTTGTTTATATCACAGGTAGTCCTGATTTAGACTTTGTAGTAACTTTGCTTATGGGTAACTTTGATAAATTATAACGAGAGATCGTATCTGAAAGAAGATGCTATACCTGAAACGTTGCAGCAGAACATGTGAGTATATTGCCATATGTAATGTGTGCGAATCACGAACGAGATTCTTAAACCCATAGAGACCAGTAGGTATAAATATATCCTATGTTGGTAGTAGACTAATGGGCCACATGACTTCTATGAGACTCTAAGGGGTTAAGAGTCGTCATCAATGATTCTGGGACAAATAGATAAACAGTGGAACCCATTGCAATATGACCAATAAGAATCAAGTAAAGAATATTTAATAATAAATAAAATAAAGTACATCGAAATACAAAACAATGCTGTAGACCAAAAACAATACCTGTAACGAATTTCGATTCTCCGCAAAAGCCGGCATCTTAAAACTAATTAAATGTTTCAGAAACGCCAGCCTACCTCCCTAGTAGACAGCAAAAAGCAATTGAATTGTCCCTCTGTGTTCCCAAACCACAATCTGTTGACTATGCAAAGAATTCTATTGTGTGGAATAAAATCCGCGTTACAAGTGACCATGCAGATGATCGAACTAATAAAATGAACAATGAACTTGACTTCAGCTACCCCACAAGACTGGTACTCGCTCCGGAGGGCGAAAGGAAGAAGAAAGAATGAAGAAAAAGAGCTTTACAATAATACTAATTAAGGCATATCAAAGAGACTTTGCGTTCGAAACTCTTTCAAACTTCTCTTTGGATGATCACTAGTTACGTTCGAAATGATCACCCAATCCATTTGAAACAGCTGTATGTCTCTGTAAAGATACGAAAATGAAGTAATTTATAAAATGACAGGAAAGAGATAGGAAAGAATGCAAAACTAACAATATCAGAAGCGACTTGCCCAGAAAGATGCCGGAGATGCCTACGCAGACAAGTCACCGAAACTGAAGAAGAAAGCGTTTTATAGACACGCCTGATACAAGAAGGGTAGCAGGCATGCCTATGTAGGAAAGAGAAAAGAAGAAAAAGTAGAAGAAGTAAGCACCCTCACTCTAAAGACAAGTACCACCACCTTTGCTAAACCGGAAATCCCATCGTCAGCAAAGGGAGCAGATTAGACCTATCCTCCGTGCTAGTCAGTCTCAAAACCCTTATTTATGCACCTGGGCATAATGCGAAAGTTTCCGAAGTCACTACCTACACCTATCGCCTGCCTAATAGGCGTCCGTTCA
>JARQTI010000924.1:670-23300 GCA_030142655.1 Trachelus tabidus
TCTGTGAGATTTTGATTTTGCCTCAATTTCATATTTTGAATGAATTTTGAAAGTAAATCAAGGTCCAATAATATATATATTAGTATTCGGAAAGCTCTATTCAATGTTTCAAATTTTCAATATTTTTGTTCAACTCATTTTTTTCTTCTTCTCTCTTCCTTCTTCTTCTTCTTCCTTTTTGGCTTTATGCGTTCATAGAGGTGCCCATGTGCCCTCGTGTGATGAAACATTTTTCAAAAATTAAGGTGCTACACAGGTGTTAAGTTGGCACCGCACTTTCTTACAAATGTTTTAAAGATGTTTCAACAATAGGGTTTTTTTATGGTCCTTGGGATGTTCTATAGTTCCCGGTCTCGCTCTAAGGGTTAATTTGGGAACCAGGGGCGAGTAGCGGAGAACCTCTGCCCGCCAAGCTACGCGTTCATGTTCACGTTTAGCTCGGCTACGATGGGATTCGCATTGTCAACGGAGGCGATGATCACAAAATCGTACTTCGAGACTCGCGGCTACGATGTAGCGCCATAATTTTGGTATCGCCTAAAACAGTAGCGTTGTGCATCTCCCTACTAATCTCGGGTGTTCTGTTCAATCACTATGGTAAAAAGAATTGGGAAACTTCCATTTTCGTTGTTACCTACGTTTGGGGGTTTGCTTAGGGTACACGTTCGACTAATCACAGACGCGGGACTGGTTCGAGGATTCTCCGTTGAGATGACGCGTCGACACCAGAATAGACGGAGCTTTAGAATGCCACCCGATATGAATCTTTGCGTCTCACGGAGTTACGAATGTCACGCGTAGCATTCTGTATAATGTGTACTCGACGAATCAAAAACATGAGACTGGTATGCCTCTTATACTGAGAGGAGGTCTGACTAATTGATGCTATACTTTCAACTTCATCTTATTTTATTTTTCAGTTGTCTTAATGTGGCAGAAAAACATTAAATCTAATTAGTACCATTTGTTATACTACAGTAGAAAAAAAAGTGGTCACGAAAGAAGTGGAAATTGAAAGATGTCATGCAAAGTGAACCTCGTGTTTGACTTAAATTACTGTTCGTCCGTTGCAACATAAGAAAATGCATTATTATATGAGACTAACTTTAATATTAATAACTACAGTAACGCTGAAACGTCTAATTCTGGATCCTCTTTGACTGGTGGTGCTCCTTGAAATGATTCCGTGCTCTTTGACGTTCTTTTTCTGATGTAGCAAGAGATGCGAGTCCTTCCATTTGAAAAGTTGAAGGAGCAGAAATCAGTTTGACAAATTCACTGCTTCTGAAATTTTGAAAATAGCGAGAGGAGTTCCTCCCACCGTATTATTATTCATTGCGACACAGAGATCTTCTACGAATCCCGACAGGGGCCCGAAGCATTATCCGCGCAGGCGCATGTTCTTCCTCCTTTTCCGTCAGGGAGACAAAGCTGTTCCTTGTTGCATCCACCGTCTTGGTACTGACAAACGTTCGATACTGCAATATTTCTCATTAATATTTATTCTCATTTTTTAAGTATTGGTAAATACTTTACCTTGAGGACAGACTTCCGGCACCGCCACGATTCCATATATTTTTCCTGTTCCTCCTGGGGGAATTGACAGTGGGGAAGCAAGTTGGCCAGAACTCTTTCTAGCAACTTCGACAGTTGGCCTGTAAAACAAAAGTAAACTTAAGTCTCACTGATGTTTTCATTATTAAGAACAACTTACGTCTTCCAGTCAGTCCAGTAGTAATGATTCTGCGAGATGGCCAATCCGAAAGGGTAAGACAACCCGGCAATGACAACGCGTACTGCTCTCGCGTCAATCTGGGCGCAGTCTGAAGTGAGACAATTAAATCGCTAAAGAGAATCAATTACAAGGTAGAAAGGCAGAAGGTAGAGGATTAATCCCGACAGAAAGTGAAGAGGGGGACCTAAGGAATTCCTAGACAGTCTAATGACTAACTTATTGCGAGTTGACCAGCATCTGCCCAACAGAGTTCATCAGTCGCCCAATCGATGCTTAAGGAATTCGGTAGCGCGACGTGTTCGCCTCGGAGGAAGATCTCACGCTCGGTGCCATCCGCATTGGCCCATTCCAATTTCGGTGCTGCCCGATACCAGTCCGACCAGAATATTTTCCTGAAAAATTTTCATATTTTATTAAAACATATTTTGTAAATCAAGGGGCTTGCGTGGAACTTCTCTTACCCTCTGTACGGATGAACCGCCATTCCTCTGGGGTTCATGAGACCATCGTTGACCAGGACCTTTCGTTTCTTGGTGCTCAGGTTTGCCACTTCGACAGTCTTTTTGATCGAATCGGTCCAGTAGATGTTTCTCGCGACCCAATCAACTGAGAGTCCTTCGGCCCCGTTGATATCAGAAAGGAAAGTCTCGAGCTGAGTGCCGTTATAAAAAAAAGCCGAAATTTTTGATCCTGCAATAAAGTTGTCAAGCTGCAAAATATCTGCCACGGTCTTCTTAATCGGTCTTACGTCGTGATGACGGTCTTACCGCTAATGTCACTCGAATATGCTATTCCGGATATACAGTCGATATCTATGGCGACAGCCATCTGCTTGTAGTGAATGTAAATTGGAGTTCCTGGATTAGACGGACTGGGGACGAATGGTATCCTGTGTATAGTCATCCCTTGATTCACCAAAAGAATGTTGGCATCGTGCTTCGGGACTCTTCTGCACTGCGTGCCATTTCCAATGAACCCGTCGTCGCAGACGCAAGCGTAGACATTGTTTCCGGTTATTACGCAAGTGGCATCCGGAGAGCAAATACTTGGATCTTGGGCACACGTGTATTTCGGGTAGCAGTTGAATCCGTCACCTTGATAATCCTGAAAAAGAAATTAGTTCGAGCTTTAAATTGCAGCTGTGATCTCGGAGACTCTGCGTACTCTGCGCCAACTCTCCTCGGTCACTCACTTCCTGGCACACGCAGCCATAATCATTTAGATGAGTCAGATAAACGCAATCCGCGTTCGGATGGCAGCTCCTCTCGTAGAAATCGCAATTCAAGTGTTCCCGTTCGCACTGACGGACGCCGTCGCCTCTGTAGCCAGTGATGCACGTGCAGGTGTAACTGCCCTCGTCCGTCAGGATGCACTGCCCGTTCGTGTGACAGAGGGAGGAATTCATCGAGCAGTCAGGAGTCAAGGATCCGCAGATCTCCGGGTCGCAGGTGCACTCGTACCGCGACTTCTCCGAATTGTAAACGCACCTCTCGGGCTCTTCGCAGTCGAAGTCGCCCGAGCATTCGGCTGAGAAAGAGAAGATCTTCGTCAAGGAGGGTACGTGGCTCTGGGAAATCAACTTATCTTGTAATTGATATTTCGCCAAAAATCTATTGGACGCAAAAGAAGATGGGGAAAGAGTAAAAGTTCTCTGAGCACCGATTGGACTGCAGGTCGAGCCGTCTCCTGTGTATCCTGGATTGCAGACGCACTTGGCAAGTGGCTCCTCGTGTTGACAGGAAGCGTTGGGATCGCAGGTGTCCACCTCCAGGCAGGATACTTCTGTTCAAGGATCAGTCAGCCATGCGGCTACGTTAGGCCAGGTACACGATTTTTAATTAAGCTCGTTCTGCAGTTCGCTCTTATATTATAGAAAGTCACCGGACGCGATCTGGAAGATCACGCGGCGCAATGAGTAATCTCATACCTGGCTTGATGCACTCTAGACCGTCGCCTTCGTATCCCGTATTGCATACGCACTCGTATTGTCCACTGTAGTCGACCTGGATGCACTGAGCGTACGGGTGACACGTGTTCACCACGTCGCAAGATACTGAACAAGCATGGATATGTATTATTAGCAGAGACGCTTGTGCGAGTTGGAGAATGAGCGAGAAATGCAAAAGAAAAAATGAAAAAGCGTGTCAATAGAAAAAGTAAGCAGCGGGTATGGCATCCCCATGGAGCCTATGGAGCCCATGAAGCCCATAAAGCCCATGAAACCCATCAAGCCCATGGAGCCCATGACGCGACATGCGAAACCTTGTGGATACATAATCTACGTATGCGTACGTATTTGGTTAGTCGATGTGATGATGTGAAATAATTAGATGAATTGAAATTGGAGGAAATAACATGAAGCTTCGAAACTCCGTGCACATGTGGACTCGTACATTGTGAGCCTGAAGGACCCATCGTCTCGTGGCTGTATCCTGCCAGAGGAATGCAAATTTCCTCGTGGCTGTCGAAATCGTATCCCGGGGGACACACGCATCGATCCTCAAAACAATTCGGCATCGGGATCGCTGATACTAGAATGCACGATGCAGAAATTCAGCATTAGTTAGTCCGTTCAAGAGATAACTGAACAACGATGATAACTTGATAACGATCATGATAACACTACTGCTAGCGCTACATTAATCGCGCACGTGCAGCTCGTGCGAGTCAAAGTCTTTGCTACGCTCGCGCATTCCTAGTAAGAGCCTACTGTGTTCACATTCTGTTATTAATTCTAACGTTGCAGTGCAAATGGACAACGCGTGCACTTTTTCGGACTTTTAAACTTTCCTCTATTCAGGATTTTATTTTCCCGCTTATCTCGCCGTTACTTACGTTCTCGATTAACATCCTCGGTTGGTCTAGGACTGCTCTCTTCCTCGTCGCACTCGCCATCCTCGCAGCTGGATTGCTCTGTAAGAAAAAGCGAAATACAAAATCGGTACAGGCAGCATCGCAACGTGCGACGTGCATCACCTACTTTGACAAAATACACCATCAAAAGAGTAGCCATCTTTACAGATGCAGATGTAGCTCCCCTCGTTGTTAAGGCATATGGCGTCGCGTGAACAGAAATGTCTTCCAGTGTCGCACTCGTCAATGTCCTCACAAATATCTACCCTGTCGTAGACGCTTTGGTACCTGAGAAAATAAAGACGAAAATTGAAGCGTCAAAGAACGCAAAAAATGTGCTCAAGATTTCTCTACCCAGGATTGCAGATGCATTTTACGTCATCTCCATCTGCATCGACGACGCAGGTGCTGTGCTCGCCGCATCTATCCTTTTCGAGGACGCAGAGGTCGTCCTTACCAAAATAGGCGATTTTCGTGTTCAATCCAAAGCGAACAATAACTTCGGTCTTATCGTAGTTTATCACGCCCCTCGAGAATTTTAGGATGACCTTATTCTCCTCAGGATCATGCGGGGCGTAGTCACACTCCTGATAGGTGATGATCTGATCCGTGACGAAGGGATACTCGTCCCCGGATACGTCCCGGAATTTGTATACTCTGTTGCTCTGAGACGTGATCTTGCCACTGTCAGTCTTGACGTACAGCTCCTCGTAATCCTCGAACAGGATCGTGGCGTTCTCGGGTAGAACCGGAAGGTTCCCTCGCATCTGAGCCTCCATCTTCAGTTGACCGAAGACGTCCAGTCCGAGGTAATTCGTTTGGATGGTCAGTCTCTCGCCGCTTCTTTCAAAGAAGATGTTGGCGGTGTGGTTGAAGACGCCACCTGTGAAACCGATTCGCCCTTCCAGTATACTCGCTCTTCGCAAACTCCTTTCATTTTCATTCTTACCTGTCAACTGGTATCCATTTTTGGCATCACCGATAGGTTTGGCGAACAACCATCCGATAACCTCGCCCATGACACCCACCAGCTGGAAACTGGGTTCCAGGGGGTGCGGTACGTTTGTCAGAGCAGTGTAGGTTCTGCCGTCCTTCGTCTGGATGTAAGATTGCAGATTTCTGCTTTCAAATTCCACGCCGTTAACGAAACCGGACATGATGCCGAGAATCCGCAATGGCACATCTGAAAGATGGTCCTACTCTGAGGGAAAATCCTGTACGGGTTAGGCCTGAATTATTAGGACGGCACAAAATTTGCCCGATCTAAACTTTGAGGGTCGAATCGATATAGTTGAACGGTGAATCGATTGGCTGGATTGCTTGGGTACGTGTCTTGCGAAGGAGTATTTGCACGTTGGCGCGCGCGCGCGCGTTTGTGGATCGAGACAGACGATAAGGAGCTACAAAGCACTCCTGTGTCTCGTCTCAAAGGAGTCCATGGCCCACGGCCCATGGCCCATTTGACAGACGTCGTGTAGCGGTTTACGAGGCCCCCGAGGAAGTCGTAAGAGGAGCACGTGCGTCGTAAACTATGAATAGATCAGAGGGAACTTTCGTGGTTGGCACTACGGGCGCGTGGCGTGCATCTCTTTGCCATTTACCGAGTCAACATTGCAATTCCTTCCGAACAAGGGTGTCGCAGCTTACCGTTAGGTTGACAAGACTTTCCATTGCCGAAGAAGCCGTCCTTGCAAACGCAGCAGAATCCGACCTCGTGATCGATGCATTGCGCCTTCGTGTGGCACCTCGTCGAATCCGTTTGACAGCTCGGCGCCTCGTTGGTCGCTGCGACTTCTATAAAAAGAGATCTTCCGTGTGGGACATCGCCATTTCCTAATAAATACCCCTAAAACCCATCTCTATTGAAAGAGTACCGTCAATGTTATCCGGAATTTTGATGTTTTGGTCGCCGGCAATGGGACCAACGTGGAAGACCCATTTCCCGGGCTCGTTGATGTTCGACCACTTTTCGATGTATTCGATCCTATCGGTGCCCGAGCCTTTGAGGGTGTAGACTTTCCCGCCACTCATCAAGCCAGCCTGCGCCTTCGCATCGGGAAGGCCATTGGGTTGGGGAATCGCCTGTATCCACTGGATGCCACCCTCGGGATAGAGAAACTCGACGAACGAGTGCGTACCGTTCGAGGAGATCACTACTTGATAGCTGTTGACCTGGACGAACAATCAGGATGCATTAGCGATGTAGTCGTGATAATTGTCAAGTACACAGCTTCCCGAAGCTAGAAGGCCTGTGCTCTGCTCAACTGACATGATCGCTCTTCTCGTTGTAGTATCCGACGTCCAACCAGGTCGCGATGAAAACGTGCGAGGGTTCGAAGTCCTGGAAGTCCTTAAAGGACCTTCTGACGGTCTCGCCGGCTCGGCTGAGAACGTCGCTGGAGTTGGTCTCGCCATAGTAGACTCTACCGGAGGCTCTGGTGTCCACGTGCGTGTACAAGGGTGCGATAATAGGATCGTCCACAGGAAAGGCTATGTTGAAGAATCTCTGCATCGTCCTGATAAAGGACAGGACGCCATTTCCGTTCACCTGAAAGAAAATAAAGATGTTCCGAACTCTCATGATTTCACCTAACTTTGCGACGAGATCGACCTGCTTCAGTGACTTCTTATCGTTGGGCGTGCATGGTTCAATGTATTTTTTGCCACGTTCATCGATAAGAAACCTTTGATTAATATGCTCGCGTAACGCCTGCGAATTCCCGGATAAGTTAAACGTGGACTGACAGTCAAATAAACGAGGAGTCAACGTACGAGGAACGAAGTTACGAGGGAATGCACTGAAACGCTACTGTTGTTCATCTTCTTATCGCGCGCGTGCGTGTGTGAATGTGTGTGTGCTACAAAGTCTGAAGTGCAAGGTGTAAGGATCCACCGAGCGATGGAAGTTCGAGGATGACCTGAAGGAAGCCTTTATGCCGCGTTTGGGATTCTCTGGAGCACTGGCTAGCAAGCCAACGTGTCATTCACCCATCTCGTTCCTCGTGTCCTGACATTAGAGTGGCAGACGCACGCTGACACATTTACGTAAACAGAGCCGTTGCCGCGCCTCGACTCTTTCGACTCGACGTCCGAGAGCAGAGAAGCGTCGCGACGTCAAGACATAATTTCGTCAATTGGCTGATGTGAAATGTGCCACCGTTAAGGCACAGCTGCTGTCCCTTTACGAGTATTAAGGCAATTTTCCTCCTGACTCGTCTCATTAAGCGACGCCCGCCGTCGAAACTTCGTAGCCCTGGAGGGCCTTAAGGCTTCTGTACATCGGACAGCTGCGTAATACTCCTAGCATCGGTTTCTGCGGGTGCGCAAGTCGACGACTGGTCCGCTGCCTTCTGCACGCATCGCAGAGGGAAAACTTGAGTTTCGTTCAAGAAAATTCAAATACGAGACATTTCTAATGCGGCACCGATTTGAATGCCGAGGCGCCGTGACGTCGTGGCGTCGAGGCGTCGTGACATCCGGTATACAGAGTTCATCGGTGCTCCTTTGTTCGCTCAAATATTGACCCCCATTGTTTTAACGAGAGGTTAATCTAACTCGGCCGTGTCAGGCGACAATTAAAAGGAGCCTCCTTTCTAGCTTGCGGTTCTCGATAAACTCGGCTCGATTAACCTTTCCTGAGGAATTACGAAAGTTCTAAATGTGACTAGAATTCGTACGCACGTCATCATCGTTCAGCTCCTTTGCGCGTTTTCTCTTGACAAATCATGAGAGTTCGTCATTGTTATTCTTATTGTAATACTTGCGACAAACAGCTGCAAAGTGCATTATGCATTAACGGATTGGAAACCCTGTGACAAGAGTAATTAAGAGCATTTATGATTTATGCCGGGATATACATTTTCTATAGATATTATATCAATATCTCGTGTAGAAATTTTTATAAAGCGAAGATATGGGCCTAATACATAGGTCTAAATAACAATCGGTCTCCGGTATGGTATAACGATGAGGAGAACCCTTCGTGACATGTAACAAAAAGTTTACAAGGCTCCGTCAAAGAAACTGTACCTTTGAAGGAAAATTAAAAATATAAATGCGAGACGCGTGTTATGATCGGCGAACACGTCTATTTGGTACTGCCGGTCCTATAGGACTCGAATCAAATCACAAGAGTCCACAATCTACTCACTGAGCGGAAATCACATTTTTTTAATTTTACTTCGATTAAGAATAATAATCGTCGCTATTTATACATATATGAAAGAGTCTAAAATATTAAAATATTTTCAATACATTGAGTAAGATTTGTTTTAAAACGATACAAAATATAATAAATTTATATAAAATTTTGTTTGGTCAAAAATTTTTTCAATAAATAAAAATTAATATATACACTTGATCTTCTCTGAAAATTCAAAATTACTGTTGTCACAAATGCATTGTCAAGAAAAGTACCATATAATCGCAACACTACTGAGCGCTGCATCAGTTCCCTGATCGTTAGTAATAATTGCATCCCACTGCAGTTTCGAATGCATTTGGCTCAGTAATATTTATAAAAAATGTTATCACAATGTGCCAGTGCAATTAATTTCTTGGAAAGTGACGCTAACATAGAAAAGATGTAACTCTTAACAAAATTATCGTAAATATCGCTTCAATCGTATTTTACTGCCTGAAAAACTAATTTTCAACATCGTACTTTTTCTGTGCGATTTTTGAATAACCATGTCCACGAGTTTTTCAACTCGATGGGCTTTTACCACTCCTAATAGCGGTGAGTGTCTACTATCTCCAGGAGGCTATCTGAGGTCAGGGGTCATAGCGAGCCAATGACACACACATGCGACGGTGCGTTGTCATGAATGGGGAAAAGTATAGTGAAAAGAGATAGGACGTTCAAAATAGAATAGGTAATAGGAGACACGTCTATGGACAATGCTTTGTGTAGTCGGAATAACTCGAATGGATATTGAAGCCATTGTCACGAGTGTGCCAAGAGAAGAGGCATCTTTATGGGCAGGTTAAAGATCGTATCCCCGATATCCTCAATATCCTCTATCGAAAAAAAAAAAAAACGATCTTCCCACAAAGAATCAACGTAGGACCATAAAGACTCTGGTCGTCCGGAAAGGCATTAGACTTTCGTCACTCTGGGGGCATTACGTCTCAATTACGCTAGTCCATGATCACCTTAGAGATTTCTGGGTTGTTGGCCGAATTACGTGCGCGCCGCAGATGCATGTGCATGCACCGCTCTTATATCCGTTAACGCAGCCGTGTTTAATCGGACGCAATCATTTTGATGACTAAAATCGTCGAGGATAACCGAGAATGGAGATGATTGTCGTGTAGGCAGCCACGTTTTAAGTGGACCGTCGTGTCTTCTTCGGTATCGCCCTCATATCTATGTCAATCAGTTTATCACGGTTTATCGCATTTTCAGGCAGAATTTCTAGGTTTGCATGCCAATAGAAACGCCCCTGCACCATTCGACTGTTCTTACGTCACGCAATACCCGATACTTTCCCGATACTTCGGTTTAGCCCACTTCCGGATCGCTATAGTATCTCAAAATCGTATCGGTCGATCAATTGCCAATCCGAGCAAAACATAAGGGGGCAATTAAATGGATATTCGCAATTGGAAAAGATACCCGTTCGGCTGCAAGTTTTCACAGTGACATCGGGATGGCAAAAGAAGAAAAGAGCGATTGAGTGGGTGTACGTGTGCTTAGATCGAGAGTCATCTCAATCCTTGGACGAAACTCTCAGAATTTCTCGTTGCAAACTACATTTCGCTTTCAATATCCCCGTTTCAACTTCGTCCTTAGCTGTTATTTCGTTCGCTTCCTGCTTTTAGCTTTTCACTCAGCAATTCGACAGAGAGCAGTTGCGTATCGCTCGCGTCTCTCATTGATAATACGGATAATCGTGATACGACGTGTCGCTCGTTCGCTGATTCATGAATTCACGTTCAATGGAACTGCCGACAGGCTTGAACGCCTAGTATAGATACATATATACATTTGTGCGTGCGAATCCGCGATTCTATTATCGAACATTGCGCGCGCGATTAACGATCGTTCGAGCAACAGAATCTCGTGCAAACGCTGCGACCAAGTCGACGAGACTCGGAGCTTTCCGGAAGTCTCTCTAACTGGCGCTGACGCTCCTCCATGAGATCATGCACCTTCTAATTTGAACCTTGAAAAAAGTCTAGCGAATCGACATTCCCCGCTCACGCTCTTGCCTGATGCTCGCAGGAGGAGAGCGACCGCAGGAGTTTTGGATTCAGTAGGTAAGATTGAGAAGACTGGGCCCGCCGTCCGACGGCATCCTATCGCCCTACCGCTCTATCGTCCTGTCACGCTATTTTATCAAGACGCGTGACTCAAACGTACTTCGTATCTTGGAATATTTTACTCACGATTATGGAGTTGTAGATGTTGTCATAGAAGGCAATTGGCGTCTTCAAAGGGACCTCCACGGACTCGAGTTCCCCGTTGGCGGCAGCCTGCAGCGTAGCGCCTCCTGGCAGGTTGTAAGGATAAAGTTGATCCTTGCTGAGGGCGCCAACTTGGGTCCCTTCGATTGCCAAGAGCACGAGGACCTGCAGAAGGGCCCCGACGAAGCACGCGCGGCGAACAACCATCCTCTCGAAGTGTCTTAACGCGACTGATCGCCACCACTCGCTTACTCACTAATTGACTATAGTTAGACTGGGTCACGCACTCGAATACACTTGGCCACACTTGGCCACACTTGGCTTTGATAAACTCCGAGGGAGTGAGCTTCTCTCCCCACCATATAGATGCGACTTTCTCGATTTTACGGGAAAGAAAAGAAAAAGGAGTCGCCACTCTTATTTTTTTTTTCAAATTGCGCCGCGGTTTACTATTTTCCTCTCTTGTTTCGGGCTACGATGGTTCCTTGAGATTTGATTGACGTTCGGACGTCAGCATTTTGAAAAACTATCTTTCTCCGATATTACCAAAGAAACTTACTACACGTTGCCAGAGCTATCTTTAACCCTCTGTAAAAGTTATTTATTTATATAGGTAAAAACTATTTAAGCGATTGAACGCAGCCAAAGATTTATAGTCGCGTAAATTGTATAATTTTTAGCCGAAATGTGTCGTTACCGAGTAGATACGTTGGACTTCCACGTAGCAGAATAGTAAAGGCGATATAGGATAATAGGTCATTGAACCTGCATTTGACAAAATTTAAAATCATCACATCGTGATCGCAATTGATTTTTATAATGTCTTTAGTGATCTGACATTGTTGAATCAATCGCAAGACGAGCAAATCTCAATTTTGCAATTTTATGATGACTCTATCAGTTATTTCGCCCACAACTTTGCCACACGCATACGTGTGTATTCCAATGTGTGAGAAATTTCACGTGAGACGGCCGAGCGTCAGCTCAGGAGTTGTGGGTATCGCTTGACAAATGCTGAACGTCGCTTGTCAAACGATGAATGGAGGTGGACATACATTAGTGATCTCTATTGCGTTGCAGTCTAGATGACGAAATATTATGCGTGGTTGACGTTCGCTCTTGGAGGATTCACGACGCTGCCGTCGGCGGCATCACCTGAAATTAGTTGGAACGGCGGGAAAATTAGTTGGTTCACGTTGTAAATTGATCTTTATTACAAGAAATTACATGGCTAATTTGTACATATAAAATATGCGTATGGTACAAGTACTATGATACAGAGACGTAGTGGGATGTAGAAGAATACATGACAGATGGATTTATCTTGTGTCTATGATTATGAATTTGTCTGTATGTGGGTGCGAACGTGTCAATTGAATATGCGTGTGCTGCGCGTGTATGTGTGCACGCTTTTTTTCGCATTGCTTCGTCAATCCTAGGTAAGGACTGCAACCGAGTAAATGTGTAGTGTGCTTCGGGTAACCGTCGACGATTCGCTGGGAGTCTCCAAATAAACGGAAGGCATCTGATCATCCGTATCCGGATCAAGCGGAAGTAAGACCTCTCGACGGATTCAAATGAATCGGTTGAAGGGAAGCCCAAAGTAGAGTTCAGAGGAGAAAGGAAATGGTTGTCTCGTAACGATAGGGGAATTCGAAAGATAGACTTCTCGTTGCGTTTATTTAACTTTCCCTCTTTCTCTTTCTCTCTCTTTCTCCTTCTATCTATCCCTCTCTATGTATTTATCTCCCAATCTTCCTTTAACTTATTCCTGTTAGACCGATTTCTTCTCCGTTATTCTCATGCGCCAAGATTTTTTCATTTCGCTTCGCTTACTCTCACTCTCTATTTGTGTCTGCACTCGTGGAGCTCTCTTTTTTTTTTATCACAACTAGGCTTTTCTCTCTTCCAATGCGGTTGCTCGCGTGCTTTATCATTTAAGATTACGAAATACTTTAAGTTACTTTTCGTGAGCTTGCATTCCTACGTGAGTTTTATGAATCCTACGAAGTGCGGTAACTGCGTATAATAATTAAAACTACGATAATATTGAATTAGCGTGCGTACATTATATATTAATTACGGCCTTTTTTTTAATTAACTGATAATCGTATAACGGTTTTGGCAGATTGTTCCTCAGCGGGACGATAGCTCGCGTGTGCGCTGTCCCTTAAGATATTTATCGTACCGTGACGATATCGTATTTTTGCATTTATTCTTCTTCGGCGAGCTAGACATTCGGATTTTGCACGGGACTTCATATACATATATATATATTTTTCATTTAATACGAACACAGAATGAAAACGCCGTAACGTCTTGACATCAGAAAACTGTCATGTTGCGTTACTCGCACTTGCTCAATGTGTAAGTGTCTCTGATGTTCGCTTATCTATCGAAATTTTTAACCCGTGCAATACTAAGCTGGTACCTGCCACAGTCTCGATCGAAGGACGTATATCTTTTATAATTTTCTCTTTAGCTTGTCATTCGATCGTGCGAATGATACTGCGCCGAATAGCGATGACGGTGAGAATGTGCGATGTCCGATGGCGTTATTAGCTAACGAATCGGACGGTGCGATGCATCGTGAATACGAGTTAGGCACAAGGTTGAGTGGGATTGCGGATGTAGATGCGGATGGGGATGATGGTGATGTTGTGGTTGTCGAGTAGTTAGCTGGGCTTCTGATCAGCACGTGGTAAAGCGTACTGATCCGAATCTATGTTAGGTGATTCTGATGCCGGGCGGTGGCTCGATATGGCGACGTTGCTGCAGGGGACAAGTGTCGAAGCACGTAACCAGGAGGACGTGACTCTTGCAGGCTTCGACTCTCTTCTGGAGGATGAAAGTCTCTGCCTCCAGGGCTTCCAGGAATGACGGGTCCTGCCAGTCCATGCTGTTCTCGACGTGTACTGTTCACCAGAAACGAAACGCGTTAGCATGTCTCGGCTTTGCCGGACAAGATTGAATTAGGATTGAGATAAGAGCGGCAGAGGTGCACTCACGTTCAAAACTCCATCGATCATCCGAAACCATGAGGCGCTTCTTTGCCTCGCGTAGCTCCTGCCTAAGAAGGCGCTGGCGCAGCCGCAGGCTGTGTATCCTGGACACCGTGCCACGGGGCTCCGAGCGTACTCGCGCGCGCCGCTCCAGGATGGCCACGTCCTCGCTTGAGTACGTGAGAATCCCCTCGTGGGTTGGCTGGGACTGGGCCCGGGGCCCGTACCCTGCCACCAGCCGTCCCACCGCTGAAACACCCGCACAACGTCGAGGTTAGAACTCCCAGCGCGCCACCTGAGAAGAACCAGCGTGCGTGGGAACTACTTTAGCATTTCTTAAGCAGATTAGTCAAGCAAATTTGAGCTATCGAGGGTGAGTAGAGGAACTTCCAGAAAAAATACGCGCGAGAGAGAGAGAGAGAGAGATAGAGAGATAGAGACAGAAATAGAGAGTTAGGAACGAGAGCTGATTAATGATACGCTATTGAAAAGTGAAAGGTTGTGAAAAATTATGCTTTCGTGCTAATGTCCTAGACGTTATTTCTCCAGAGTCTATTTTTGTGAGCGCGGCCAAAGTCAATAAACCAGGGATTATTAATAGGTCCAACAGCAGGAGTCGCTCCTCGTGACGGAGCAGGGAGTAAACTATACGAATAGGAAGGCGTACCTTGGTGTTCCTGAAGAGCGCTGGTCTGCCTCGAGGAGTCGCTAGCGATGCTACTGCTTTCACTGTCCCGCACGACGCTGTCGTAACCCGAGCTTTCGGCTCGATGCCTCGAAAGGGTAGCCGGAGAGAGTTTAGCAGCCCTTGGAGTAGAATCAGCCCCTGAGTCATAACCCTCTTTATTTAATCCCAGAGATGAGCCCAAGCTCGGGATCTTCCGTTGCATTTTCCCTGAAGACGGTACAGAAGACGCTATGGACAATTGCAGAGGCACCGGTACTGCAACACGAAGAGACAAGGAACCTCCTTATAATTCATTCTCCTGAGATTTGGATTTTGAAATGCAGACGAAGGTCGACTGTCAATCTGCTTACCCGGAAGCTTAAGGTCTTCTTCAATGTCCGATTTTCCAGTGACCGTTCTCTCGGATCTCTCGACAGTGCTGAAGAGTTTCTTGAACTCTATGTACTCTTCCTCAGGATCAGAACCCGAGGCCCCGTTTCCTGGTATCCTCTCAATTTCCTCCTTGAGATTAGGATTTGAAGCGCCATCTGGATGCCTGAGACTAGATATATTGCACTCGCCGAACTTGCCGCAGTATCTTTTGGGACTTGCGAGATGTGCTCCACTGCTTGGATACCAGTAGGACGTGGTGGCGGGTCGCGACATACTCTGCCTGCAGTTGTCGCAGATTTTCTCCTGATCGGTTTTGCCTGCGATGTAGGCAGGCTCGCTGTAGATACTACCATGGTTGCTGGCGTTGTCGTTGAAGAAGACATCCGAAAGGGACAAGGATTGACATCGAGACGGTGGACGGAAGACGGTGGCGGCTGGAATTTGTCCTGCGTTAATGTTATACATGCTGTAGCTTATTGAATATTTAAAATTGTTATTTTTGTTAGATCGCGTATTGGTTTTATCAGTGTGATACGCTTAGGGAGGAAGAAGCATCGGCAGAATCCAACAATTGGCTCGATATTAGGACTCGAACTTACATGGAGCGTCCCGAACGCTCACGGAGGACGAGTTCTCTCTCTGATAAGTTGCTGAATTGGAGACGTTGGCGAGGGCAAGTTTGCTCTGATAAAGTTCGTGGAGACGAGCCAATTGATCGAACTTGTGTCTGGTTTCCTGTTCCAGGAAGTCCTCGTGGTCAAAGTATGGTCGAGGAAGCATGCCCGCCCCCACGGGTGGCGGGTATTGAGGTCTGTAGCGTTCGCTGTCCGACATCACTGACATCGAATCTGAAAATTTTCAATTTTCTTCTCTCTCGCCATTGTTTAAGAGTAAAAAAAGGGGAGGAGTATTAGGAAATGATGGAGAGGGGTTTGATAGCTTAAGCTGCTAAAATATAGGTTTTTCGGCCATCTCTTTCTTATCTCGAGAGGCTGTCGAAAAGCAATTATAGTTAACTCGCTTATGATTACTAGAGTTTTCAATGATAGCTAATAATAGATAACGTAAGAGGATCTTCTGGTTTCTCTGAAGAGAATCACTTCTCTTGTCGTAGGATTTTTAAAAGTCGAGTCCATTTATACTTATTATGGTCTATCGGTTGAGGAAGTTGTAAAGAGGATCTCAGTGGACTTACCAGTGAAGGTGGATACAATGGTGAGATTTTCTTGACTCAGTATCCTCAGCGGATGTTCCTCTTGATCACTTTCCGGCAGAGGATTCTCTCCCATGCACAGAGCAATGTCCTCCTCAGTCACTTGGAGACAGGAATCCTGCGTGGGAACAGGTTCCAAATCCTCGATCTCCACGATCTCTAGTATCTCGTCCTCGGAGGAGAGAGAATGACGGGACGGCAGGACGACGTCCTTATGCGAGAGATTAAGACTCTCCATCGAGACCTCTCTGCTGACTCCATTGCTCAGAGGTTCGATAAGGGGCAATGGAGGGGGCACCACGATCTCCTCGTCGTCATCTTCATCGTCCGGAATATCCAATTTGGACCTATCCAGACTATCCTCCATTATAGGACTAGCTGTAAGATCCAATCCGGAATCCGTGTTGGACTTTACGTTAAGAAGGTTCAGCTTGGCACCCAGTTTTTCCGTGATGTCTTCGATGTCACTCATCTTCATACCCTCGCTGTCGACCGTCGAGGACCTGTCGTCGTCATCGCAGGTTTTGAAGGTCGTCAACTCCTTGAATTGCGAAGATTGGACCGCAAGTTTCGGATCTATTCTGGGGGCAACGTGCTTGGTGCGCTGAATTTGCGAGGACTGATTCTCCACCCATTTCCTGATCATGCTCTTCTTATGACTGTCCATAAATCCATATCCTGATGCGTGCTGCGTATGAAGCGGTAGAGGACCGCCGGCCAATTGCATGGGTCCATCTATCCATGTCTCGCGTTTATGATGATGCGAATCTTTAAGGAGATGCCGAGCCTCTGCTACTTTGGACTTTGAAATTCTTGGACCATCTATCCATTGCTCGTCCGATCCGCCACTAGGTGCTGCCACAGGTATCTTGCTCGTCGGCGAATCGTTCAACTTGGAGGTGGAAACCTTGACCGAAGTTTTCCTAGCTGGACTGGCCTTGAGAGTGGCGCTGTGAGCAGGCGATGTCTGCTTCGACGCCGTCTGCGTCAGGGCCTTTACGAGCTTCGTGGCTTTGTGGGCCGGACTCCGTTCTTCTGGAATTCTGGTGGGCCTCTCGGCCGCCGAGCCTCTTAGAACGCGACCCATCGCGCATCGATTGTCTCCCGAGTTCAGACTAGGTATATAGACAGGAGGATGCTCGCCATCCGTGGCGTCCTCGACACCAGGACCTACGTAGATCACAGTGTCAGCTGAAAGATCCGATGAGCTGGGATCGCACTCGCTGTTTTGTCTGGCGGCTTCCTCCCCGGAACTTCCGCCACTTCCGTTTCCCTGAGTACCACCGTTGACGAATTTTATTTTCCGACGACGCATCCGGTGGATTCTGGACGCCAGCTGGACCGTTGTCAGTGTTTCTGTATAATGCTGTGCATTTGGAGACACGTGCGCGATCATTGCGGCGTGACAGGTGAGCGACCCGAGACACTCCTTAAGTAGTTGCGTAAGTTTGTGCTCCTTGTAAGGTAGATGCTTCTGCCCGTTGAAGATCGCAAGAAGGATATTGCCCAATCCTGAGAGTGGGATTCCACCTGATGATTTTCCGCGATCGGAATTCCCCAGGTCCATAAGATGGAGCCTGCTCCTGCCACCGGCGACTTTAACCAAAAAATTCTTGCAAGTTCGAGAATGCGTCGACGGACCTGATTAAGGTTTAATCGCGAGACACGTACCTCCTCCTTTGCCGGCTACGCTGTACTGGTAAACGTGGAGCGTGTAGAGCATGTGAGCGTCGCCGTCTTCGCGCTGCCGACCGGCGACGGCGGCGTCGAGGTAGAAGGCGGCACGCTCGGCCGTGGGCGCCCTCAGCTCGCTGTGCTGCTGCAGCTGCAGGGTGCCGAAGAGAGGGTCGTCCCTGAGGTAGACGGCTGGCGATTGTTCGGAGTCTGAAAGGTGCCAAGAGAGTTTCAGTAACACTCGAGAGAAAGGCGACGCGCACGAGTCAGGCTGGCGGATGGAGGTAGAATTTTTTGAAAATACGACTGCAATGAAACGCAGAAAGATAAGGCCAGTGCGATAGCCGAACAAATACGTAATCATCGCCAAATGGCTTGATCGCTACCTTGTAAATAACGATCGGACTAAAGACGTAATTACGGGGTGTCGATCGTAAGCGCAATATAAAGCAGCATTTACATTCGGTAGTTGCGGAGGCGTTTCTTCGTCGTCGATACTTAACGATGAGGCGAGTCGGTCAATATGGCCTCGTAAAAGCCGACTGTATGAGTTTCTATTCGCGTAGCTAAACTTGAAAGGGAGTGAAAAGGGGTGAAAGGGGGCGAATGGAGGTGAAAGAAGGTGAAAAAAGATGGAGAGAGGTACAGGAGATAGAGAGGTGGATGTGCGAGACACTGTAGCAGCTGCACGTAGGTGCTTCTTGGCATCCTCCTTCACCCTACAGGCGAATAAATGTTTTATTTTCAGTGTCGTATACCCGGTAATGTCCTCTCGTTTTCATGGGCCCCGCATGAATTTTACGGTATTTAGATGCAACCTCCTTAGTGAGTTGCCAATTAGCATTTTACTGGCAAAGAAACCTGTTCCTCGACATTACGGAACCTTTCGTTCTCTCAGAGTGCCCATGTCCACAATGTTGTTCTATTATGAATCCGGCAAGAGGACGACCACCAAGCCAGAAGAATCCAGAAAAGAGGCTGTTGAGGGAAGAATAATACTGATTCTCGCGAAAGGATCTTTTGGCAGTGATCCGCTAATAGATTGAAAAATTGATGGACCGATCGTCCCATCCCCGAAGCCCAACCTGGCTCAAAGGATTCATTAAAATTCCGACGGCGTTAGTTTCCGGCTTGACGTTAACGCGATAGAAATAGAAAGGGGGAATAATGTGACGCCACGGGGTGCTAGAACCGAGCTAGGAAATCAAAGGCTTTCTCCTCCTCCATCCTCCAGCCATCGGGTCTCGCTGAAGGACCGAGACGGGGAAAGGAGCAGGAACGAGTGAGCTAATATTTTAGCGAGTAGCTCATAGTTTTGCGTTTGCTGCCTGAGGGTCGGGGGTGGCATTAATGGTGGCACCACTGACAGCGCGTCTACAGGAATCGAGGGATTCGTACGCTGTCGGAAAACTCGAGGCCGAAGCCGTCTGGCAATATCCATAAAAGGGACCAGCGGAAGTAATATTCCCGGCATCTCCGGCATCTGCGCGGCGTTGTAGACGACTCGAAAAATAAAAAAAACACCTTCGTAGCTTTCTTGGAGGATATACGTGGCTCTTCGCAGTTCAAACGCACGGACCGGATTTACTTCAATATTGCGAAATGATGCTCAATCGAAAGGAGATAGGGGACGACAGCCGTCAAATCGAACTATCGAGCTTGGACTGGATGAGCCTGAAGACGAGAAGAAGAAGGCAGCCTCTTCGAATGTTGCCGAATCTTATGTACTTAATCCCGGGCCGTGACGCGACATCAAACGGAGTTTCGATGCGAAGGGAGTCGCCCGCAGCGAAAGGATACGAAGCGTCGTCGTTCCTTCTTTATGCGGCGGCTCTGCGTCCGGTGAAACGATCGCCGTCTCCTCTGCCGGAATTCTCCTGGTTCGCCAGCTACGCGCCTCCAGGATCCTCGAAGAACACAGAGGGTGGAGCTTCAGGGGTCACGCGAAAGTATTCGTAATAGGCCGTCATGAATTCTGGACTCGGTTGCCTTCAACTGCATAAACTATTTTATAAATCACTTCGCGGAACACGCCGAGGAATGCTCTCATTTACCCGCTAACTTTATTTATACCTCCCAGTTTTAATCTGAACTGCTTTTAATTTAATATTTCTAATTTATTCCGTAGCTATAAACTGGAGCTGACTTGGCTCCTGCACTTTTTCCTCTTCCTCATCTTCTTTACTTACTTTCACCATCTTCCCTGCCATCCTCTATACCATATTCTTGTGTCTTCGGTGCAGCAAGGAAACAGACCAGCCTCGCCTGAGACATTTCCCAAGCGCTTTAACTTTTACGAGCGAACGGGAGATCCACTTGGCTGGAGCAATTAAAGAAAAGCCCTTTTACGACTCGGATTTTCGGCGGAGGGCTCCTCCCTGCTCCAGCAGGCTTCACGGACTTGACTCGGCTGCAGATTCTGGGAACCGTATCAGGAACCCTAAGGCCTTTATTACATGTCATATACTCCTACACTTAGTGCAGAATAATGTCCCAGAGTCGCGAATAAAATACCTTAGTGGCCATTTTAATGCTCTTTTCCATCCCATGCAGGCAGACGTTTCTTATTTTATTAGCGGCGTCGACGGAATATCGAGAGACGCGCGTTTCTGGCTCTCGTGTACGCAGGGCGTCGGTGCCCGATGTCTCTCCTGGAATTCTCCTGTTTTGCCGATGGAACAAGCATGTAAAGCTAGAACGGTTGTAGCCGGAGTGCGGGGCTGAGAACCCCCGACTTCTGCAGCGACTGACAATGAGAAATATACGAGACTCCCCGACTATCCGACTCTTACGTTTCCCACGAGAATCGCCTGAGATATCACTTAGGAACGTTAAAGGATATCGACATCCTGTACATACATTTAGGATATCCTGATCAGACGTCGAGGACGTCGCCCGGGACACCAGAGCTATTCCTAATGCTGCAGGCCCGAGCTTTGGAATCTTATGGGAATAGAACACAGGCAGCTCGGGAGGCTGATTGACTGTGTCGGAACCCACCCTCCGCCCACCTCCCTTTGGCCCTTTTAGTAGCTTGCAGGAATAGTTAAAATAATTAGCTACAGGGTGCAGGATTATCAATTTTTTTGGAGAAAACTTAAGCCTAACTTAAATCCAATCACAATCAGCCAAAGAAATATGTCGGACTAAAAGCAGGAAGCGCTATTCGACTTGGCAGCGATAGAGATGGCTCCCGGGATAACAGTTAATTATTTAATAACCTGGAAAATTAATTGCATCGCTCTTTAATTAGACGCTATTCTTGGGAGAACGGAAGGAGAGTGGTACCTAATGTGTTCGTTCCGGCGCACTCCTTCACCCACCCTTCAAACGGCTGGAACTTTGACAAGTCATTTGACCAAAGCGTTATTTCTTCAGCTCCTCCGATTCCAGCACTGTGCTTTATACTGAGATATCGAGTGCGCTTACAGGGGGTGATAGGAACAAAAATTGATGGCGGGCCGATCGAGGGTGGCAGTCGAAACAAATAAGACGCACGGAAATAGAAGGGGATGAGAAACCGAAGGGTGAAATCGATGGGCCAATGGCCCGTTGGTTCTCGAAGAAGAAGGTGCAAGGAAGAGGCAAAAAGAGAGAGAGAGAGAGAGGGAGGAGGAAGGGAAGAAAAAGGAAAGAATGGCGCAGGCCGTTCGACAATCCTTGAGCCGCATTTGCATGTCGATGTTGCAGAATTTCGTCGGCCACCGCATATGGGGGAAGCTCCATTCGTTTTGCTCGATCGCCCATAAAAGATACTTTTCTCTTGTAGCAGATGGCTGCCATAGAGAAATATAACTAAATCCCGGCCAATAGGACTTTTATGCAGGAGTGCCTACTTCTACGTGTCTCTCCCTGCTTAGTTGGCTGCACTAGGCTAACTTATGCCCACGTTTCCTCATTTGAATAGATAGTCCAGTCATTCGGTAGTTGTACCTCGAAAGTTTTCCGGGAGTTTTGAAAATTCGTTTATTTATAAATTTGGACGTGCTCTTATTCGTATATTTGCTGCTCGCGCCGTCACGTTGAGAAAATGTTGCCCAAAAACAGTTTTTTGATCATATCTCCTTTTCAACTCATTTTACAATGAAAATAGTTATATGATAAATTAAAGTAGAGAAAACTTCCTATGATTTACGTCACAACCCTTTTTTTTTTTGTAAAATAAACAGTTTCAGCGTACGAGCGCCGAAAAGTCCACTCCAATATGCACGCGTATTGGCGAAAAATCTCATTTATATATTATATATGTATATATTTTATACTTATATTTATACTATATACATTTTAACGTATTTCCCTTTAACTCGACATCGATAGCGAAAAATCCGAAAACGAACTATCTTCGAGAATCAACCTACGCTGCCTTCGGCCGTCCACCCTTCGCTCATGCATCCGCAAGCCTGAAGGGTGCCAGTCAATTCTTTTTTCCCGGCGAACTGACGAACCGGTATGACCTGGGAGTTGGGATGGATCAGGCCCAACTCCGCCAAACCGAGAGCTCTGACGGATCCTATCTGAAGAGACGATTACTTAACGGATCCTGTCCATTTTTTGAGGACGCGTAAAATCAGCAAATGCAACTGGATGCACGAACGGAAATGCACGGCCGCTAGAGAGGGTCGGAGTAAACGTCAGGCAAAAACTAGTGCGCGATACAGAGAGCAACGGATCGAGAACGTAGCAGA